>VXAA01007436.1:50639-105864 GCA_013399115.1 Anseranas semipalmata | reverse complement strand
TTCTTTTTTTTTTTTTTTTTTTTTTTTTTTACAAAGCTAATGTCTCTCTCATGGAGGAAATTTGATTCTTTTTTTAATTGTATAATATTTAACTGTAATCTATTGTTAACATGAATTCCTGCCAAGCAGCCTGGATGACAAGTGCTGAGAACTCAAAGGCAGCTGTGTAACGTTGTTTGTGACACTCAAACTGCAAAGGTCTGTGTGCTGTTCAATTTTCTTTAGACGTAGTAGAAAAGAGTAAGCAGAATTTGCAATATATGGTGCACAGTACCTGACATTATGACGAGAGAGACAGGGCTAGTTATAGAGTAGGGCTTATTGAGATGACTGCCTTCAAGAAGAAAGTCTGCAAAGGACCAAAACATGGCACTGCATCTTGATATTTCGTCAGTCTCTGCATTATACTGGAGTAATAAGAATGAGTGAACAAATCATGCAGAATTTGTGAACAAATGGTGCAAAAATGATGCAGGATGCAGAGAGGACAGAGCCAGGCTCTTTTCAGTGGTGCCCAGTGCCAGGACAAGAGGCAATGGGCACAGACTGGGACACAGGAGGTTCCCCTGACCATCAGGAAACACTTCTTGACCATGCGGGTGACTTGTGCTGGTGAAACTGGGTGGTTTTTACACCAACCACGGACCAGCTTCACCCATGGGCAGGAGGAGTGGACCCAGGTGCATTTTGCTGCGCCAAGGCATGAGTATCCAGCTGTTCCCCACCCGCTGAGGAACTGCTGTTCTTCACAGGATTTGCTGGTTGGAAGCCAGGTAGTTTCTGCACTCCTGTTGGATACGTTATGTTATCTAGGATGTGCACACGCATGCACACTATACATACTAAATTGCAGACATGCACAATTGCAATAATATAATTCTATAATATTTATATTACCTGTGCATTTATGTGTATCTTGTTAGCTACATCGATGAGAATTAGTAGAATCTGAGAAGTGACTGCTTTTCCAGTAAAAGATAAATAAAGAAGCAAAGACTATTTGGAGGTTACTATATCTGAATTTCATGAATGGCATTAGGGGTCCCGAAGTCACGAATGGCTCTCAGGGCTGGGTGGAAACACTTGCATCCAGAGCAATGCCTCTAACATGAGTGAATGAGAACATGTTGCAATCTCACTGCAAAGGCAAAGAATCCTGCATGGATCTGTGGAGGAAGCAGCTGGGAAAACCAGCAACAGGGAAGGCAATGCGGCTGCCAGTCCCCGCTGCACGCCTTCCACCGAGCGCCGCAACGTTTCAGCGTGGATCGCGTCCTCACGCCGCTGCAAGAGTAGGCCAGGCCCAGGGAGGACAAATCCTTCAGGCCTTGCTTCAGACTGGAGCTGTTTGATGTTCAACTGGAAAAGAAAAAGAAAAAAAAAAAAAAAGTTAAAAAGAAGACCGAATGACCCCACCCACCCTTGTGCCATATGAGACTGTGCTGTAGAATAATTTTAGGTTTTTAAAATTTCGTATTTTATGCTTTATGCTTTTGTGTGAAAAATTGAGTGAGATAGAGGAGATTACTTTCTTAAGCTTGCATTCCCCTGTGCTGTAGCAAGTCCCTTCCCACCCCTTAAATCACAGAATCACAGAATAATGGTGGTTGGCTGCAAAAATCTCAAGTCCAACTCCCTGTCCAAGCGGGTCCAATTATATGGGGTTGCTCAGGGCCATATTCAGCTGAGTTTTGCAGGTTGGAGGTCCCACAGCCACTCTGATCCCTGCTCCAGCATGCATTGCAAAAAATCCATTTCCCTATAAAATGGAGAGTCCCAGAAATACTGGTTTTGGACCATGGCATTTTCACATGATAATATCGAATCCATATTTTTCCCCACAGTGTCAGAATATTAAAAAGAAATGTAGGAAATAATAACAGGTGAGTCCAAATATTCCAAAGCTAAGTGAAATTTTTCTCATTTTCACTATACAGGTTCTGTCAGAACCACGCACTTCTCACAGGGCATTTCTGCTTTGACAGAAAGGCATGTCCTTAGGGGTTATCGCCCGGTCTAAACATTCCCAGTCAGCTCGAACTGGGACTTTGGTCAGTGTTACTGTGTGGTGGGGTCCTGGTATACAGCCCAGTGCTGTGCTCCTAACATGGGCTCAGGAAAAAGAGCTCGTGATGATGTATTTGACTCTTTAGCCCCTGCACTAGCTTCTCTATTGTGGTTGAAATGTCTCTAAACAAACCCCACTGATCTGCTGTGAATGCCAGGGCTGGAGGGCTGCACTATCCACTGCCTGGGCTTTTTTTGCCAGATATGCTTCTACATGCAGTTGTGCTGTGTGCAACTGGGTTGCCCTCTTCCTTCAAACAGTTACTAACTTTTATGTCAGTGACTGGACGAAGTTTTGCGTTTTGCTTTCAGCATTTCTAGTCCTTTCAAAGGGCTTTGGTCCTGAGTAAAAGATGAGTAAATTACTCAGAGGCTTCTTAAAGATCTAAGCCCAGATTTTAAGCAGCTCCCATCAGCACTAGTGGAGATATGTGGAGAAACAGTTGTGGCACATCTGGGTGCACGCATGCAGACAATTATTTGGAGGTCTAGGGGAAGGAAGATGTAGGTGCCTCACCTAGGCATTTTGCAGGTTCTCCCCATATGAGAGTGTTTCTGAGCACAGGAAGAGCAAAGTAGGAGGTGTTAGGGACTCTGACCTTCCCTTGGCTACTAGTGTGTGCCTACATTTCCTTTTAACAGACTACCAAAAGCTTCTCTGATGCTGGGCAGAAGGTGTGTTTCAGAGGTTGTAGACGCTGATGTACATCTCATTTATCTTGCCCCTAAACTGGCATGCTTAAAGACAGTAAGGTGTCAGCAACTTAGTGTCAGGTTGAGATAATGCTGGAGAAACCCACTGGAAGGGCTGCCTGGGAATTGCTTTCAGAGGCAGGGCAATCTACCAGCTCTCTGCATTCAAAACTTCTAAGCATCACCCCTGAAAACTAGGAGATTTAAATAGTTACACGGACAGAGAGTTCTTTTGTTCTGCCTCCTGGTCTTGAGCCAGAAAGGAGCATTCATTTCACAGTTCTAAGCCCTTTCACTCCATTTCATCAAAGAAGGAGAAGGAGAAGGAGAAGGAGAAGGAGAAGGAGAAGGAGAAGGAGAAGGAGAAAATAGACAGATATATATACATACAAATATATATATATATACATGCAGATATGTAGACTTATCTGCAAGAATAGCTGTGCCTTTCTAAGTGGCTTTCACAGAGCATCTACTGTACATTCCCAGCACCTGGGTTTCTGGGTAAGATGCCTGCTTTACAGATGGAAGAGCTGGCTCAACCACAGGTTTTGTCATGGGTCTGACACTAGCTTTTGGAAGTTTCTTTCGAGGGCATTCTGCTGCTGCTCAGCTCTGCCTCCCGGTGGTCTGTTGCTCTGACTTGGAAGAACAAAATGATACAGGCATTCCTCTGTATGGGAAATAACCATGTCGACGGCTATCAGGCACCTGCATAGAGGGAGATGCTAGAGCAAATGTGCCAAGTTTTCCCATCTCCTTCATGCCTTTGACTCCTGGGAGTGATTCAAGGGTGTAGAACACCTTGTTTAGGATTTCATCACTGTCCCAGTTCTTTCAGTTCATGCAAAATACTGACCACATGTAGGCATGTGCTGGGGTGCATCAGACAGTTGGTGTTCTGCTTCCTTTCTGTAGTCATGCAAAGTCTAGCCAATGCCAGTGCTCAGTGGCTGTCTTATTCTTTCCATAGAAAATGTCTTGTCCTTAGCAGAAATCCCAAACCATTAATCTTCTGGCCACAGAGCAAAACATTTCAATCTTCTTATGGTGCCCAGTGTTTCACAAGTCAAGGAAACTGGGGTCTTCATGCTCCCATTCTCTTCCTGGGATGAAAATCTCTGCTTGGACTATATGTCCTGTGGCACTTTTGGCTCCCTCTGTGTATGAGGGCACAGAGGATGTTTTTTGGCAGGAACACTATACAGTGGTGAGGAGGCAGGTCCTTGCAAAACAAGAGCTCCCTGAGGTGCTGCTCATGCATTCCCAACCTCAGATTTTGGCTTAGGGGTAGAATTTTTGGCTGATTTTTTTTTTTTAAGGGATTTTTTTAGAGGGCAGGACATGGGAGGGCATTGCTCTGTGACTGTGTAGCACAGTAAAATCCACACTGGTACCTATAGCAAATCCAAGTGATGTTTTCTTGCACAAGATATAACTGGGTGTTGTGAAGACTGGGAGAGCTCTGTGTACAAGTGTAGTACAAATATGATGCTTATCTTTTGCTCACATAAACTTGTCCTACCAATGATAAAAAGAAATGCATCACTTATTGCTTTTATCTGCATTGTTGGCCTTTGTAGTTATTTTTTTCTAGTATATGAAAAATTAGTGATCCATTCAGATTGAATTGGTCTTGAATGGCTTTCAGCACTTGTTAGAAACAAGTCCCTGGAGAGAAAAAGCTCACAGCTGCCAAATTCAGCTGTTAATGCAGCTGGTAACCAAGGAAGCTGCAGGTCACCTCCTGTAAACATTTGGGTGGCAAGAAACAAAGAAACAGAAGCCCCACCTGTCTTCAGAAATAAAGGTAGTGAAGCAGCTATCCTACATTATCAGTGTAATTTACACTCTCCAAAGAATATCCGGGGGATCGTTTTGAGCAGGTGTAGAGTCACCTGGGACTCATAGAAGTGCTGGCAAGAATGGCCCCGTGGAGCATCCCGTCCAGCCCCTGGCGCACAGCAGGACTGGGGCCAGCACCGGGTGATGTTGGCCACGGCTTTGTCTGGCTGAGTCTCGGCAGCCTCTGCGGCTGGCAGCTCCCAGCGGCCCAGAGCAGTGGCTGGGCGGCACTGCCCTCCCAAGGAGGACGCCAAGCTCATCGACCCAAATGTGAGAGCTGGCACTTGGGGCAGCTCCTGTTGTCAGAAGAGGAACTTCTCCCCAGAGTCTCAGAGGCAAAGGTGGCAGAGAGAAAACAGAGCTGTGACAAAACTCCGTGAAACTGTAGAAGAGGAAGAAAAAGCTAATTTTAAACAAGACAGATTGCAGTTGCTCATCCATTCTTGGACACTTGCAAGCACCTAGGCATGTCTGCCCGAACAATCTGTCCAGGGTTCCTTGTGGTGACATGGAGGATTAGGAGCAACAGCTCCTGAGTTCAGCCTCCTGATACCTCCCTTGATGCTGCAGGGCTGTTAGTTTTACAACTCAACCCAGCCCTGAGCCTTTTTCAGAAAGAGAGGGAGAAGTCACGCCACTGGTTCTCCAGCACCAGTGTGCACCCAGCACTCCTCCCGGTGCCTGTCAACTGCCAGTTCCCTGGCATTATCTATATTCTTTCCTGGATTTCACAGCTGCTCTCCACCTTGCTGCATATCCACCATTTGCTTCCTGCTCCCTGCTCTGCTCTTTCTTCTGGTGCTTCCACATCTGTGCTCGCTCACACACAGCCATGTTTCCTTTGCAAATCTCTACAGAGCTGGAAGGTTTTTCTTGCAGTCACTGAAGAAGGCAGCTCTCCTCTTCAATAAAAGCAAGACAGTCAGAGACACTAAAATTAGTGCACCAGCCCAGCTGTACCGGAGGAACATATACAAAAGGATGACCCTAAAGAGGGTCAATAGCCAGCTCCTCTCTGCTCTGTCAAGCGCTTGTTGGTGTGTGCAGCACACCCAGAGGAAAACTGTGAGCTATGGGCAGAGCAGAGGAAACATACCTCTGCACTGGCCATAAGGGATGAGAACAAGTTGTTGCTTCGTGGAGTTATGTGATCTTTGTTCATGAGTGTCACGGAAATCCAAGCCCTGGGCTTGTAAGGGCTGGGGGAATCAAGGCTGGCAAGGTCGGGGAGCAGTCCATGCTTCTCTTGTTTTTTTCTCTGTGCTCATTGCAAGGGGCCGTTGCCTGCTGTAGTAACAGCACTGGAAGGAAGCAGAAAAGTAAGGTGAAGAGCTCAATTCAGCCCCAGCATCGCTCCAAAGGATTGCAGCTGCCTCTGCAATGATAATGCGCTCAGAGCAGGGTTACTGCTGCCTTTCTGTTTTCTCCTGTGGAAGAAAACTCAGTTATATCACTCCATTGATGAAATGGTTTGTTAACAGAAAGCTATTTTGTTGTGCTCAAAGCTTTGATGATCCCATAACAAAAATTCCCTTACCTAGTGTCAAGATCCTATCTTTTTATAAGGTATACAGTGCCTGAAGATGTTCCTTTCTGAGGTAGCCAGGTGCCTTATTCCCCTGCTTGAGTGTTTTCTTGCCTTGATGCTGATACTTTTTTTTTTTTGTATAGTTCTGCTTCAAACAGTTTCTCCCAGCTCTTGTGGTTGCACTTGATTTGCTCTGGCTGCACCGGTTGCATGGGCCTGGGAGTACAAAAAAGTAGCTTGCAGGAACCTAGCTGGTATCCCAGCACATTTTGCAATGCCTTAAATACTGTGTCATGCCCCATGATCGAGGTGCCTGTTGTGGGGTGAGGAACCCAGCGTTGGGCATGTAGCTGTCGGCTTGCGCTACACTGAGGGGTGCGCAGTCACTCTGCCCATCCCTGCCTCTTCTCCCTCCGCAGGCTGATTAGAGACAGGCTCTCATCCTTAATCTTCTTCCAGGTTAGCTCCTCTGCAACAAAGATTTGGCTGGCCTCAGTTTTTGCTGTCCGCCCTCCCCAGTCTGTCTCTCCCTTTTTTAAAGACAAGTAAAATCAGGCTGTTATGGAGGGAATCTGTGCCCAGAAGGCAAAATGCTTCAATAGCAGGAAAAAAAAAGGGAGAAAAAAAATACTGTTCTCTTTAGCCTGGCAGTAACCAGGAAGAGCTGTAAGTCTCCTGGGAGGTCTTGTTACTGAAGATCAAAGAGGCTCAGAGGAGACTTGCCTGCTTTGGAAAAAATCTCAGGAAGCTCTTAGCTCCATCCACAAGCCGTTTCCCATCCAGTAACTCGGCCAATAAAATATCTTGTGAGCCTCCTTTAAAGCTGTGAACTGAAAAGAGCAGAGTATGAAGTGGGATTTTTATGGCCCTGTGTATATTTCCAAAATATGCTTATACCCTTTATGGAGGCTCAGCATGAAATTTTAATGCAGAGAATGGATGATATAAAAGACAAGGTGGGGACACTTCTGGCCCGGATGGAAACAGTTGAATTCACTCTATGCTCTGCTTCTCAGAAGAGAGAGCTGGTGCTGAGCAGGCTGCAGTTCTGGGGCCAGGGTTCTTGCAGGGCAGAGGAAGAGGCATCCACTGAAGCAATGCATGAGGCTGCAAGCATGGACGTTTGCAGCCATTACTCACAGGTGAGCTATAGAAACCTGAGCAGAGAGCCATAAACCAGAACCAGCTCATAACAAGAACATTTATCAGGAGATGGAGCTAACAGGCCTGGCCACTATTGCTAAGCAAGCCAAGTCAGGATTTCCTTGGCACACAGGTGCTTTCTTTCTTTTTCAGCATAATTCCGCAATAAACGCTCTCTCCCCTAGGCATTAGTGGCTGATGACAGGATGTAAGTGTAATTGCGTAGTTAAGATGTAGCTCTTGCTGCAACTAAGGGTTTCTTTCCTCAAGAAATGATATAGGCAAGAATGTTTGCACTTGGTCCTTGTCAAGTATTCCGAAAATCAGAAAAGACTAAAACATTTTCTGTGCAGAAAATATAATAATGTATTCACAATTTATATTCATAGCATCGGTACTTTATTCTGAATGAGGCAGCAAATAGCAGGCAGACCGAGTATCCATCAGCCTGATCATGTGCTCAGCAGAATGTGCTTCTGACTGTATTTGTAATGCATGGCACTCACTGCACCTCCACAGTCAAAATATTTGGCTTTGTTTATAGATGTTTAAAACATCTCTGAAACTTGTCTTCCCAAGTGACTGGGTTTCTTCTATGGAAACATAAACAAATGCTTCTCAAGGTGTTCTCAGATCTCTGAGTGTTTCAGGTTGTCTCAATCCATCAAGATACAGAAACTCACTTTGTGGCAGCAGAGGACTCTTGGGGCAAGTTTTCAGAAAAATACTGTCAGCATGTTGCCCCTCTCCACCAGGCAGCTGGGCCCATAAATCAACAATGTCTCAACTACAGCAAGGTACAGGACTGAGACTGGAGATCATCTTCCAGGCTTAAATCACCCAACCCACGCTCTGGTGACCGCAGGATTGTCTGAATACCTGCACAGGTACATCGCAGGTGTGCCAGTGCAACACTGGGGGCACCCTGAATCTGAAACGGGGTGAGGTGATGGTGGGCAGCTTGATGAGAGAGGCTCTTGCACTTCCCCCGTAAAAGCAGCACTGGGGGTCCGTCTCGGGTGCCTGAATGTGGAATGTGCACGTAATCTGGGAAGCCAGCGGTGGGGATAAGAAGCACTTGGGAAGTAGTAACGCGCCCAGTAAGAGTGAACCCATTCTTGCCACACCAGAGGAGCATGTCCCAAAGGGACCAGGTCACTGGGGTGCCCGTGGTCAGCAGCTGCTGCTTTGAAGGAAGCACCAATAATCTCTCCTGTGGGCACTTGGGGACTAACAGCCTGCCTCTGCACTGCTCATTTCCCATTTCCTGAGACCATACAGAAGGTGCAGCTTGGTTAGGAAGTGACATCGTGGTTAGGGTGAGATAATCAGCACATGTACTGGTCTGTACAACCTGTGAAGTTGTTACGACTTTCTACGCTACAAAGCAGATTTTTTGGGTAAACTAGACTGGTTTAACATTCAGCCTGGTGAATGCTGGCTTGTGGTTGGGCTTCTGAAAAAGCAATACGGCTTTTATTCTGTAGTATGTAGACTCTTCTGTCTCATAACTTTAATTTATGACTTGTCCTCAAACTGCAAGAGTGGTACAAGGCAGCAGCACCAGGAGCTGACTCTTGACAAACTGGAGATGCAGCTCAGTATAGATAAGTGAAGGGCTGTGCTTGGGTAGGAGTTAGTGCAAGCCTGGCCTTGGCTTGGAGAGCTGCTGAAGACATCTGAGCCACAATCAATTGCAAGCATAACAGGAGGCCACTGTGCTGCCATGGAGAAGGTAAGCCTTGTACTGGGATGTTTCACAGGCAGTTGTCCTGCTTGCGTGTGTGCAGTCAGCTGGGCTTTGCTGTTTGGTGTGGATCAGCTGTGGGTTGAAGAGCTGGGGCTGAGCTGGGGCATTCACCGCAGGAGGGATGTAGGCCTTCTGGAGAGAGTCCCAGGGAAAGTACAAGGAGGTTTCCAGGGCTGGGGCCCAGGGAACGTACACTATGATGGAAAGCCAAAAGAAGCAGGGATTGACTTTGCTCTCCAGTTTTATTTAACCTATCCTGGAGTTGCCTTCTCTGTCGGCAGCACAGCTGGGCCTGCAGTCTGCCCTGAAGGCTGCACACTAGTGATAAACATAAATATTTTAACATTTCATACTAATGAAAATGACTACTGTGTGCCCTAAAGATAATAGCGGTCGAGCTGTCACTCACAACATTTTAGGTATGAACTGATACATTTTCCCCTGCAGCAGTATTCCTCTGTGAGAATAGCGATATTATTAAAGTTTGCACAGAGAGCATTTTAGCAGCTCATTAAACACAGCTGCATATTTTGTATAGCATTAAAGCAATTCACTTAGTAATTAACTAAATGTATATTAAGACTTTTTAACTAATGTTGCTTTTCTTGTACAAGTGGTTTCCATTCATCTCATTCCACGGTGGTTCTTGCTGGTGGCGTGGGAGGGAGGATTCACTGCCTCCCAGAGTGGGGGCTGGCTGGAAGCCACTGCACAGCCCTGACAGGCTTTTCATCGGAGTATGTCAGGTGCTCCTCCAAAGCAACTGTCCACCTCCGCGCTGGACTTGCCAACCTTCTCCTCCCTGGCTCAGTCCCACTGCTTCCAAACAGCAAAACTCAATGTTTCTCCCCTTTTTTGCCCCCCACTTTTGAACTTCTGTGTTTCTCCTCGTGTTTCCATGGGTGCCATGCAGTTTCTCCCTTCATGTTGCTGCTGGTTCTCTCTTCTCCCAAGGGTTGTTTGGGGAGTTTTGCAGCCCTATAGGTTGACTTATGTCCTTCAGTGGCTCTTCCAGCTGTCTTTGACACCCAGGGCTGTTGTATGGCAGAGCCGTGCAATGGCGTCAGGCCCAGGGATGCTCTGTTGACCATACTGGGCACCCTGGTGACCCCCTGAGCTTCAAGGGATGTATTTGTCATTCCTTTGCCCTGCCCTGTTGCTGTGCTCAGCTCCTCAGATCTCCAGCACTGCAGCTGCAATTGCAATGGCCCAGCCATCACATGCACGTGCATGGCACAGCACAGGGAAACATCTTCAATTTCCTGCTCACAGTACTTGTTGCAGATGATCCCTGAGACCTCCATTAAAAAAAAAGCAATAGTCAAAAAGTCTTATGCTATGTAGCTATGTGTTTCCTGCCTTTAAGAGTGAGCAGATCTGTTCTGAACAGTCCCCATTGGGGTCCATCACTGACATCTTTGTGGGTGTCACTCTGCACATCAGGGTTTTGTGCAGCCTGGACCCTGCCTTTCAGTGCCAGGAAGGGGTTCCCATGCTCTTCGCCACCCTTCCCCCCTGAGCCAGCACCTGGCAGCTCAGGAACAATCTCTTGCTAGGCCAGCAGTGTGCTGGCAGTCCATCAAGACACGGAGCCATGGGCTGTGGGGCAGGCTCTGAAGGAAGGAAGGTAGACAGGGAGGGAAGGCAGAGCCAAGCCACTCCTGCAGCTGGGCTTTTGCCAAGCCCTCGGATCTCACGTGGTCCCTTTGCTCAGCACAGGACAAAATCTGCAGCAGATTCAGGGAGCTACATGCAGAGTTCACATTCTTGCCCTTGATATAAGAAAAAAAAAAAGATTCAACATTATCTGCAGAGCATTTAGCATGCATCAAACTCATAGTTTCAATGCTGTTGTTCACAAATGGTGATATGCTTTTGTTTCTCCTAGCAAGCAATATGACTTAGGACATCCACTGAAAAAATGGAGTACTTTATTACAGCACAATGTCCAACATTCCTAAGGATATTTGGGATATTCCCTAAACATAAAATGGACCCCACCACATCTCAAGACAAAACTGAGTATAGTAATATGAATGCAGCACTTGGCAGCTTCCCCATGTGTTGCTTGTAACAAGAGTCTTTTTGTCCTTACGATGCTTGCACTGTTCATTCCTGCCAGGTCATGGTTTTCCCCATGTTTTTCTGGGTTTTCAACAGCATTAAAAATGCTTTGCCAGATCTGTATGGGAGGCCTATAAATTAAAGACTTCTTGTGTGCCTGTTATAGATCAACACCTGCCACTCTCACAATGTCTGGAGCAGGTTTTTACTAGCAGCTTGGATAACTCATTTTTCAGCTACTTAATTTCTCCTGGCTGGTCTGATGATTAAACCCATCTTAAAAACACATTCTCTTCAGGATAAATTTAAATAGAGAAATGGTTTAACTTCTCAGCAGTGTTCTTTTATTATTATTATTTGATGTCATTAACTTCTGGTGATACAGCAGAAGGTACATTGGTTATTAATTGGGTTTGAAGCTAGTGATATATTTAGGCAACCCTTTGAATCTTTCAGGTTTTAAGTTTCCAGCATTAACATATTTTTGTGTTTGTATTTTTCTGTACTACAATGGATGTCTGGGACTGTCTCACAGGAGGCAAAGGAAGATTCTCAAAACAATTTTTGATACACAGTTTTCAGTAATGGACAATAGGGCTGGAACATCTAGTTCCTTATAAGGCCTTTGTGATCTCCATCCATAATCAATCCTGGTCTCCATGTCCTGATAATGTTTGTCAGGGAAAGACTTGGTCTAAGGGTTTATCCTCTCCTATGCTAGTAGAGGACAGGTATTCCTCCATGTGCCTTTCATTCACACACTGAAGACAATATATCAGACAAATAAAAAATAAAATAAAAATCCATCTCTGACTTCCCAAAAGGCCCTCACTTTATCTCCCTTGGCACGGGACTGCTAGTTTCTGAAGTCAAGTGCTCAGCTTCATACCCTTGCAAGGATACATATGATATCAATGTTTTCTCAATGGCCCTCCAAAAAAAAAAAAAGAACAAAATTACACTCAGCTGAGTGGCTCAGCTGAGTTTTACCTGGAAATGGGAACAACTCCATATTAACTTCTGGAGCATGACTACACAATCACAGAATCACAGAATGGTTGAGGTTGGAAGGAACCTCTGAAGCTCCCAAAACATCAGCTCCAGTTAATGGCCTTGAACTATGTTCTGTTCCCTGCCATGGGACTCCATGGGCAATTAATGCCTCTCTGTCCTGTTTCCTCCCTTGTAAAATGGAAGCGTTTGCACACCCTGAGTGGTTGCAAAGACCTGCACTGACTGCAGACCAAGGGGAATGCACTGGCCTTGATTTGGTTGTTAGTAAGTCTGAGTTTTCCCCTCTCAGGCTGAAGTTTCCTTTGTTGGGCCAACCAGGCTGGGTTTGACCAGGAGGAGGGAGGAAGAGGGAAATGAAGCACTGTCATCAAAATAATCTGTGGAGTCAGCAGGGCTATGCCATTTCCCACCAGTGAAAGATGCAGCCCTCTGTGCTAATAGCAATTTATGGATAGTGTTTTGGAGCGGGGCACCCCAAACATGCTGTTGAAAACCATCTCTTTCAATGATTTACAAAGACTCAAGCAACTTTCTATGCAATATTATTTAAATGATTCACTGTTCCTTATTTAAATTGCATTGCTTTACTTGAGGTGGGGTGGAGGGGGAAGGAAAAGCTGCTGTAGGTAGTGATTGTATTACTGGTTCTAGACACAATGCAAAAAATATATTACTTTAACTGAAGTTGGAGTTCTAGTCAAGTTTCACAACACAGTTTGCAAAGGCAGACAAATGATTGCAGAAATGGATTTCACACCCTCATTCTAAAACCTGGGAAACTTATCTCCATTGATTTCCTCAGATGCTACCCCAGTCTTGGGGTCAGTGAGTCTTGTGTATTCAACTCCAAAAGATTTTTGAGGGTAGTTCTTCTTCTCAGTCAGCTTTTCTAGCCAACTTGAAGTCCAGCTGCCTGGAAGAAAGCATTAATTTACACGTGTTGTACCTCCCACTCCCAGGTCCAACTTGGGTACCGCCAATTTCACTCTCCTGGCATCATCCATAGCCTGGCTCACGTTTGCACTTCTGTTGCAGGAACACACATCCGTGGTTGCTGCACAGCCAGTACTTGCTTTGCTGCTTGGTTGTTCTCTGGGAGGTTTCAGGAGCATGTTCTGTGTCCCATGAACACTGAACAGAGCACTTTGTAACAGAGCTGGTCAGGTAGGGGGTCCCCTGGGGACACTGCTGTCTGTTTTTTTATCTATGCTAAAGCTCCGGGAGGTTTGTGCAATGTGAACGTGAACAGATGCTGCAGCCATCATTGCTGTGCCACCTGAAACCACTCACATGAGAGCTTCAGAGCAAACCCTCTTATTAACACTGACAGAGAAATGTGCTGAACTACAGTCAGTGTTTGTCTAGGTGAAGCTTTGCTGGAACCAGGCATTGCCGCAGACTCCAAAACCTTTGGGTGCTTTCCATCTTTGGCACCTGCAGCAAGGGAGGACTTGGTGTGAGGCGCAGAGCCCCCCGTTGCAGGAAGCAGGTGAATGGAGGAAAGGGCTAGCCGTACAAGCCAGGGCTGGTCCCATCTGGTCCTGTGGCATGCCACGGGCAGGGTGCTTCATGGCCCTGAGTCATTCCTAGCCAACCTACATCATTGTAGCCATCACCTATAACACAGCAAAATCTTTCTCAACCTTCTGCAGCTTTAGAAGTACTGGAAATTAAACCTCTTTCTTAAGACACTGTAGTTCCTCTTCTTTGTGCTTCCTAAAACTCTTCTTTTCCTTAAGCCCAGTACCTATATAAAGTTTCTGCTTTATAATTTGGCTTTTTTTAGTTTTTTTGAAAGGCAGCATTGGCCGCAACCACGATGCCTTCTTGTGGGCATGCTTCCAGCTGTGCCCTCAGGAGGTACTGCTGGTGTTACCTCATCTGCCTGGACATCATCATCCACAACTAGGTGAGCCATCACCTTAGCCCTCAGTCTTTCATCAGTGGTTTGGACTGCTCATAGGTCAGGGTCTGTCACATGAAATGCTGAGGAGAAGGAAAGGACTTGACTTCAGGAAAATCTGATCTCACATGCTTTGCTTTCTTCTCCTAAAGCATGCTTTCACAGGCTGCTGCTGCAATCTTCATTTGGAGATGGAGGATTTCAACAGCTTCTTTTGAAGGATGCCAAGCAAGCAGAAAATCAAAATATGTGTTATATATGTGAAGATAATAGTTTTCAATTTTTGTACAATTGCTCAGAAGAAATCTTGACAGGATGTGGCTGTGAAGTTGTTCCACTGATTTCCAGTCAGTTTCTAATTGCCTAGAGGTCCCAGCCTGGGAAAAGAGATCACAAAATCAGTCAGGGTCCCTTCAGGAGTGCTACCTTGTCTTTTGGGTAAACCAGCATTGGAGATTAAAAAAATGGAAAACACAGACAAGTGGAGAGCAACGAGAAGGAGGAATGTATAAGCAGACTACGTTGGAAATTTTTTGGAAGTATTTCTTAGCCACATGTCCCAGGCTGCATCCACCTCTGCTGAAGCTGTCCCCGAGAGCAAGCAGCACCTGAGTGGTGCGGGTGGCTGAATCCAGAGGCACCCCAGCATTCAAACCTGCTGTTTGCATGAGAACTTTCCCTGGGTGCTCCCAAGAGCAGGGGATAGAGAGGGTCTTTGCCTGCTCTGCCAGAATGGGAGGTGCTGAAGCGGGCACTGGCAGCTTTTCACACCCTCTTCTACAGCGTGAACACACTTGCTTACTGTGCCCAAGAAAGAAGGGCTTGAGATCCCCCTCCAGATGCTGGGATATCTGAGGCAGAGAGTAGAGACCAGTCTCAAATGTATTCTGTCCATGTTTGCTCTGTATTTCAGACCCTGGCAAGAGGCAGCTCAGCTGCCCTGGCCCAGATCATCTCCACCAGCTCACAGGACCTGCAGTAATTTTTTTCAAATTGATGAGTGTTGCCTTAATTTTAAATTTCCTCATACTATGACACGTCAGGGAGGGAAGAAAGAAAATCTCATCAACTCTTTTCTCTAGAAATGTAGATTAAAGAGAAGATGACAGCATGTTTTAATTTTTTAAAAGTTCTCTCAAGCAAAATGAATATTTATCTTGTGCCTGAAAGCATCCATTTTCTGAGCCATAACTTCTAGACTCTGTTATTCATAAGCTGTCTTTCAGTTTCTTGACATTGCCTAGAGATGTCCCGCTCCCTGGTAACATGTCACTTATAAGGACTGGCTTCTACAGACTTTGAGGGGCTCCTGGGAGGACACTTGGCGCAGTCCCCAGGAGGACAAGGGAGCTTGGCTCCCACTGTTGCTGCGGGAGGAGCAGTCCCCCAGTACCAGCCCTCAGCACTACTGCCTCTTTCTTTTTGTGCTATTAATGGCTGCAGCAGACACAAGAGTTGACTTTTTTGCTTGGCTCTTCACTACTTTTACTATCTATCTCATGAATTAACCTTTGGTGCATGAAATGAGCCAGGTGTTGCTCGGCTGAGTCATGTGGAGAGCAAGGAACTAAACGTATGATGCTTGGCTGCCAGATGGCAGGACAGCCCTGGACAGCAGCCCAAAAGATGATGCCCTCTGTGTCAGTAAGTTCCCCAGCTCATGATGCATCCTTACCAGTAGCACAGGAAAGAGGCAAAACCAAGTGACTAAGCACAGGCTGGGTGAGAACTCTTTCACTGCATTTACCTGCTGGCACCGTTACCTGTATTCCCAGCACTGATTGCTAGAGGTTTTTTCACAGCCTAAGCATATGCAACAGAAAGCTGTCCTGAGGGTCCTGGAGTTATTGCAAAAAATGAAATGCTGCAGGTAAATAAATAATCTGTTAGTGTGGTATGCATCATTAAACCACATCAATAAAGAAGTGCACAGGGTGGCTTAGCAACAAACATTGCATTACTTGCTCTTATTTCTTTAAGTATAGTATTTCTAAAGAAAGAAAACAAAGACCCCAAATAGTCAAGGGAGCAGTTCCAATTTAGCCCCTGTAGATGTAGTGCTGGTAGGGAATGCATTAGTCCTTTACAGATTTTCTGCCCTTCTTTGAGGTAATTGATATCTTTCAGGGTGACCCGTATCCAAGCTGCCTAGTCTGTTCTTTGCTGCTTACACTCATGCACCAGGTCGAGGCAGGGATCTGAGCATGCAAACAAAAGCTTGCGGCTTTGTTTCATTTCCTCCTGTCAGGTGACAGCGGCACTAGCAAGACAGACTTTGCAAGAGGAGATCTGCAGGTGTGAGTGTCCAGCTTAACCCCAGCTGCTGTTCCTGTATGATTTCTCCCTGCGCCCTCTATTGCATACCAGCTTTCAGGGGAGCGAACGGCTGAATGCCAGTCGTGAAGGCTGGTGCTGCAGACCCCCTGTGAGCTCCTGCTGTTGGCATCTGCTCCCGCCAGCACAATGGTGGGGATGGATTTGTGCCAAGAGCCTGGACAGGTTGCGTGTGCTGTCGCTGCCGCTGATCCTGCCAGGGCAAGCATCCATCTCCCCTGGCCGTGCTGCTCGTAAGGAGCGCAGCAGCAGTGCCTCGGAGCCCAAGTGCTAGCAGGTGGGTGTTGGAGATAGCAGCCTTCTGGTTAGCAAATGATCCATGTCAGACAGGTGGAGCATGGTTTGTTACTGCCAGCAGTGGGAAGGAGAACACATAAATAATGCGAAGGGTTGAACAGTTGCTTTGTTTACTACTCCTATATCTCTGGCTGCTGCCAAACAGAAATCAACCGTGATGCATTTGATGCTGGGTGGCAATAATACTTAGATCTCAGTGGAAATGCATTTTTCTTTCAAAGACGGAGCAGTGCTGTCAGATGAACGTTACCCTGGCTGAGAGGTATATTTGAGCAGCCCTGTGGGCCTGCAGACCCTGTTTTACCTATAGGTTTATTGCTCTGCATAACTGATAGACTTCTTTTCTGATTGCACAGCCTTCAAACCAGGTGCCTGGCAGTAACCATCTATTTCAAGAGGCATGCAAATGATCTTCTGTCCTGCCTGCCATTCAGTGAGCCTTAATGGAGCTGGCCACAGGAAAGCCTCAATCTATTTCCAGCTTTTGCTTTGGCAGATTATTGATGTGCAGGTTGTAACGCTGTACCTCAGCAACACTAGAGAAATGATGGCAGCAGTCACAGTATCCTTTCCACATGTGCATAATCAGCTACACGCTGGTTTCATGTTGCTCTGCTAAGAGCCTGGCAGTGGCTTTTGGGACTCACAGATGCCATCTCGAAACAATTAAATACTGAAGAATGTCATTGCTGAAAGACTCGTAACAGCAATACATAGAGAAGGCAGAACTGTGCAGGCACCTTCCAAATTGCGAGTCTGTTTACGACCTTTCTTTTGGCTTCATTAGCAATACCACTGTGCAGTTGTGTGTTAGCTGTTATGGATGGCCAGTGCACCTGCTCATTTCCCTGCTTGACTCTAAGCACAACCAGTAGTTGCGAGGCCCATGCTGACCGCCAATGTACCAAAACTGGCAGAGTAACCAAGCAGAGCAAACAGCAATTGCTCTAGATAAGTATGTTGATGTAATTTTGTATTGGGAAGAAGCAAGGGTTTCGCCTGCTGCCACATCACACGACATTGTTCGATGCAGCATCACCGCAGCTGCTGTAACTCGTTTGTGCATATCCCTGATAATGTGGACACCTGGGATTCATGGATCACCTCCTCTGTGAGTCTGATGCTTATGCCCAACTATGAAGAAAAGCCAAGCACCCAGAACCGCTGAAGAAACAAGTGAGCAGTCAAGCATCAGACCCATGCGCTGGAAAAGTTGTCTGAGAGAGAGAGGGAGAGAGAGCTGACCAGGCTAGGAATGTTTCTAACTGCAATTAAGCAAGCAGGTGCATTAAACACCCACAGCTAGATTAGCAAAGAACTGTATTGTCTTTGCCACTGTCTTTGGCAGCTGATCTTTGGTCCCAGAGATACAGTGACATCTGTAGCAATAACAAACACTGAAACAGGCTGCCCAGGGCAGTGCTGGAGTCTCCATCCCTGGAGGTATCTAAGAGACGTGTGGACGTGGCACTAAGGGACCTGGTTTAGTGATGGGACTCGGTAGGTCAGGTTGATGGTTGGACTTGGTGTTCTTGAAAGTCTTTTCCAACCTAAGTGATCATCTGATTCTATCATTCTGTTTCTTTTTTTCCAACATGGGGGTCTCCATGCATGGCACGGGAGGAAACGAAACACCATGCAAACTGCAGGCAGGAGCAGAAGAGCAGCATTTGTGAAGGGAATAGCTGATTTCCCTCGCAGAGAGAAAAGGAGTGACCACTGGGGAGATGGTAATGCCACAGTCACTCATGCTTGGCTGAGAAGAAACATGAGGTTTTAGCAGAAACCCTAAAAATACTCTTGTACTAAAAGGCAGCAGCAATCTGGCAGGTACACCCTCATGGATACTGCTGATGGCCTCGCTCCAGTCTCTTCAATAATACCTTCCTGAAATGGGTTTCTTGATGGTGCCCATCAGCCCCCAAGATGCATAAAAACAAATCGTGGAAGTGCAGGTTTCCATGGAGAATGTATTAGGCTTCCTCCTGGCAACCCTTCCCTAGGCAACACTGGGAACTGGTGACTGTGTGTGCGGAGCGGGGCTGGCTTTGGCCCGTTAGCAAGGAAGCTGGGAATGGAACCCCTTCCATGTGCACGCAAGGCCTGGGGTCGAGGTGGTCCTCTGGGCTGAGAGCTGCCTGGTTCCTTGCTGTGCAGTGGCCCAAGACAGGTAAGGAGGTGCAGAAGCTGGTAACTCCTCTACCTGGGGGGGTTCACCATTCCCTGGCAAGCAGCTACTTCCACCAGGCCTGGAGGATCCTCCTACTCCCTTTTAAAAACGCATTGCTTAGCATTAGTTGCTGAACAGCTACATATTTTGGAGGCTGAAAGCCTCCTCCACATTGTAAGGGCTCCCACAACCTGCTTCTGCTGTCTCACCTCACCTTCAGCCCCAGCACCAAGGTCAGGATTATTTTCCCTATGACAGGGGAGTGCCTGTGCCAAAAAGCCAGCTTTGCTTCCGCAGGTTCTGTTCTTTTGGAAACTTGTTTATCAGAAACTGTTTGAGACACCAGCCTCTCCTCCATTGAAGCTGACCCAGAGTGAGTGAATTCCTTCTGACTCCACCAGGTCTCCACTCTCCACCAGGTTTAGAGATATTTCTTTTTGCACATTTCAAGTTCCTAGCCAGGAGGAGCCAAAGCAGTGGCACGCATTTGGTCAGCATTGCTGTTATAATGGGAAAGCATACACTGGGGAATAACTTCAAACAATAGAGATTTACAGGCAACAAGCCAGGCAAAAAACAGTGTTTCCATTATCAGTTGTTAAAAATTACCAGTCTTGCTGAAACAAATGGGCTAGATTGAGACTTTGCTATTATTCAAAGATAGAAAACCCTAATCAAAATCACATCTCCTCTGAAATTTTTGTCTGTTTGCATTAGACTGCACTATTCATCCTTAGCCATAGCAGGCAGCCTGCCCTTCAACGCTCCATTATCAGCTTGCGTTGCTGTCCCTCCCAGTGGCAGCACTGTTCACACATCAATGACTAATACTGGTTTAAATCTGTTCTACTGCCAAGGCATTTAGTTGTCACTCATGAAAAAAATTGGACCAAATGAGATTGTAAATGACAGCATGCCTAGACTGTAATTGCTTTCAATTCTGGTGGGTCATCCGATGTGATGGGGCTTTCCCCTGCCCTGAGTAAAGAAATATCTGGTAACAGCACTTTGCTGAAGGCATTCCGGCGCCAGCCGGACCAGGTGCGTGTCTCAGGGATGCAAAGGTGGGATGCAAAAAGCCCCAAGCTGCCCAACAGATACTCGGGAGCGGGGCTTCTCCCACCTCTGCTCCTCCCCATTTTCTTTGGCAGGACCAGCGGGCGTGCACGACTCCATTTTCTGTGGCAGGAAGCTCCCCCGCTCCTCACCCGCTGCGGCAGTGCCACAGGGTGCGGCGCCTCACAGGGCAAAGCCCTCCTCGCCTCAAAATGGCGCCCAGGAAGGGGCACGTCCAGGGAACGAGCGCGGCCGGCAGCGCTGCCCCAGCCCGTCGGCGAGCAACATGGCGGCGCCCCATCGCCCCGCCCCGACGCCCGGTCGCTCCGCCCACGTGACGTCCCCAGGCGGGAGGCAGCCCCACGCTGAAGTCTGGCAGCGCCTCGGCGAACGGTGGGGTCCTGGGGTGAGTTTCTAGTGCTGGGCTGCCCGGCGCGTGCCTGTCGGGTCGCTGGCCGTTCAGCTGCTCGTGAGAAGGGCCATTTCAGCACGGCTTCAGCCTAGAAGCAGCCACGGATTTTCACCGCTGCTCCCTAGTTCCCCCCTCACGAGCAGTCCTCTCGCTGGCCTCGCTTTCCCAACCAGGCAGCGCGTGGGGCAGCTAAGTACGGTGGCCGGCAGAGGAGGAAGGAAGCCAGCATGGCGGCGGCGGTGGTGGCGGCGGCGGCGGCGGTCGGCCGGGCGTGCGCCTATGGCGCCGTGCGAGCGGCGTGGCGAGGTGCCGGTGGGGGGCCGGCAGCTGTCCCCGAGCGGCCTGAGGGGGCACGCCTATAGCGTATATGCGCCTATAGGTGACGGCGGGGGGGGGGGTGCTCCGTCCCTGCGCTGCACCGGGCAGGGCTGCGGGGGGGCGGGGGCTGNGCTGCGGGGGGACGGGGGCTGGGGCGCCGCGGGCACGCGTGGGGCTGTGCGTGGTGAGCCCCTGCGCTCGGCTTCCCTCCGCTACTCAGCAGTCTGCGGTGTTTTTTGTTTTTTTTTTTTTCCTTCACATGCAGTAAACCTTTCAAATCACAAATGGGCTTTAGGCATGCAGATCTCATCCTTGTTGCATGGTTTGGGGCAGAGCAGCTGTCCCCTTCAAAACCTATTTAAGTCACATGTCATTTCGTCAGCAGTAATATATGCCTTGGGATAATGGAGTGAGGTGGTTGGATTTTCAGTTCAAATATTCTTTTCTTCCCACGCTTTCTGTCTTTCTGCTCTTGACATTTTTAATTGATTGTAATTTAAGTTTATTTTATAGACTTCTCTAATACTTCAGTAGCCCTTTCTGTTTTTCTTAGTCTTCTGCAGTCGCTTTTCAGAACTCAAATGTATCGTTTTTCCCATTGAAGGTTAAAGTACACTTAGGAGGAAGAAAGAACATGTATATGTTTTCCAGTAAGAATTGGAGTTGACTTTGGATTTCTCCTTCAAAAACTGTGGTTAGAAAACTGGGAAAATTATCATCTGATATATGAGAAAAAATACTGTGTAACTGGAAACTTCTGATGTGTGGCATTTTTGGAACATATAATTAATTTTGATGTAGGTTTTATGCTATGGTTTGGCTTGCAGAAGACATGCTTCTCATAGAGAATTAAAGTCTCTTCATTATACAGTGCTGTTAAGCAGTAAGTCCTACTGAGGTTTTGAGGCACAAACTTTAAGGAGTATGGGTGTAGCGATTAAACAGTGACATGGGTTTCTTGGCCCTCTGTATTGCTAAGGGCCCTTCATTTTCATCTTTGCTGCCTGCCTTTCAACAGCTCTGTTCACCCAAGCTGCCCTGGCCACTGTTGCAGAGCCTCTGGGGCAGTATTTTTCCCCTTCTTCTCACGCTGTTGTCCTTAAGGCTTTCCATCTATGAATCCCAATAGTGCTTGGTGGATTCTCCTTGGTAGCAACTGGCAGGAACAGGAGAGTCTTATCTTCTTCCCTTTGCTTTCCTCTGGGTTGCAGATTTTGGATTCATTAGGGGATTTAATGATGTGCCTCCATAGAACTTAACAGCCAGCACCATGCGTGCATGCAGTGGGAAGTCTGATGAAACATATATTCATAGTATGGGAAATTCTTAGGGGGGGAATCATCTCTTGCACTGGAGACTGCCTTGGGACCCATCTGCTGTCTTTCCGTCTCCTTTGACTTCCATCATTAGAGTCAATGTACGCCGTCAGGTAATAAATCTTTGTGAACCAGTCTCAGAACCCTTTATGCAGCCTAAGTAGTTTTATGCACTTAAGTCCTAGGTAAGAATTGTAATTAAGTACATTAATGCCTGTGTGTTCTCTAGGGAAAGGCTGCTAAATAATAAATATTGCTGGAGACTGAGGTGGGGAGAAAGGCCAGATCATGTTGGGAAAAGTTCATTCAAGCTTGGTCTTGGAACACCTGGAAGCTGGTTGGTTTTTGCTTGTGGCAGAACACCTTCCTTCTTTCTCCCCTGCCTTCAAAGCCAAAATAAAGTTCTCTAGCTTTTTTTCAGCCTCTAGAAGCTTCCTTGCCTTCCCTTTCTTGATTCCTAAAAAACAGCTAAGCAGTTAATGATTTTCAAGTCTCTTTTCTTCTTCAGGGCAGTGTATAATGAAGTGATGCCTGTTGTCTAGCCAAACAGCAATTAAAGCCTGAGCATTCAGGGAGGTTTTGAAAGCAGGCCAGTGGTGTTTCCTTCGTGGAGAGAAACACTTTCACTGTCTAACCACAGTGTATCTCCTTAATTACATCTTGCAAGTGGACCAGGAAACTAAAAAAACTGCAACTGCTCCTAAATCATTAGTTAAAGTAATCAATATCTTCTCAGGTGTGACCCTCTAAGGCTTTGTGCTGTGATTACCCTTGTTATTCCATGCTTAGCCCAGGTAGATAATGACCTTTTCCATCTGCTGTGATTTTTAAATGCTTGGCTTTTAGCTTGAGAAATTAAGTTCTTCCCGTCCAAATCTTTTCAAGGTAGCTGGAGGATTTTTTTAAAAAGCAATTTGTATCAGTGCAAAGATTTCATTACTACATGGGACTTCCTTGAGCACTTGTGAGATGTCATAAAAAAATAGTAACAACTCTGAAATACCTTCCCTGTTGCGATTATTTGTATGAATGCATTATTTCTGTGCATAACAGTTTCATTTGAATAAAAGCAGTAAGCAAAATGTTCAATAGAAAAACCCTAGGCAAAAAAAAAAGTTGATTGCCCATTAGAGGTTGAGTTAATAGCGCTGCATATCTTCAAAACTGCAGTTTGGAATTTAATCAGAACACACCTCTGTTTTCTTGTACATAAACTTTTTAAGAATGTCTTGATTATTTCAGTCTAGAGCCTCCTGTGTATATGCCTGGAACTATACTCAGGCAATTTTTGCTAAGTTCTAATTATAACCACACAATAAGCATCTTGCTGGCTCTTTTTAAGTTTTTTCGTTTTGTTTTTGTTTTTTTTTTTCACAGTGCAGTTCTCACTGCTGAAACAAACTTCATGCAGTGTTTCTTTCTCTCAAGTACAGAACACGAACAGTTTTCCGTATTTAATTCCTGTGGAAAATAATTACAGGAGTAGAGGGGATTGTTAAATTGTTGCCAATTGTTTAAAAAAAAAAACAAAAAGTGGGCTCAGGCTTGCTGAACAGTGCATTCACTAGTAAAGTAAATGTGTGGATGTTCAGACTGCTTGCTGCCTTCCAGGATGTTAGGTAATGTAGAAAACAAATGGCAATGTATGCGAATTTGGGGCATTGTATGTGGGGAGAGGTGCTGTGTCCTGCTCATAAATCTCCTAAAGGTGGTACGTTAACCAGTATGTAAAGGTTAGGAAAAATGTAATAAAATAGGCACATTAAAATAGTAGACTTGTGTATGAGCTAGAATGAGTGTTAAACAGAAAACTGTTAGGGACTGAAAGATTGTAGAAATAATTGTTAATCTGTTAGGTGTACCTTTCCACCTGTCTTGAGATTAGTTCTTCAGTTATGTCTTGTGAGAAAAATGACATGATTTTACAGTGGTTTTATTAGGTAAATTTCTAGTGCCAAAAATGCACACACATGTATATAGAAGATATATATGTATATAGTACAAAATTCTGTGTTTAGCCAGTGAAAGACAACCCTTAAGTCAGACCAGGGTTGTAAACGCAATGTTTATATCAGGGAAATAAGTATGCAGTGAGGGGTTAATTTTCCATTAGTGCAGAGCAGGACTTAGGTATAGTAAGCATGCATTTTTTTCCTGCTTTGTTGACTTGTCTTTTGCTGGTGGCAAGACATCAGTCCTGCATTTGTGACCTGTCTTGCTTTTACAGATAGTTAAGTTTTGAATAGCTTATGGTAAGAAACATTTTAGATTTTTTTAAAGAAAAATCCCATCATGTGTTTGAAGGAAGTATAGGAAATGGAGGATACGATGCATTAGCTGCGCATACTTACGTACCACAACGCAGTTTGATTGAGATGTGATGTTTCAAACTGTTTACCTTCCATAAATATTTTAATTCTTTGCTCTGCTTTCAAAGTGTCTATTCCTTTGGTAGCAGTATGTGCACAGAAGTGTGTGGGTGTACTTTACTAAATACCAGCACTCAGTGTTTCAGGCTTTGGGAGTCATCGTTGTTGGGTAGCTTGGTGGTGGTGGTGGGTTTTGGTGGTTTTGGTTTTTGGTTTTTTTTTTTGCCAACGTCTTCTTCCTCCTCCTTTTGTCCTGCTGCAATTCAGAGGCCAAACCATCGTATGTCCCAATGTCTGGAATATTGTCACTAAAGCCCCTGGGATTTGCTAGACATAGAAATCAGATTTCCAGCTCAGAACTGGTATTCTCTTGCTGCAAGTCTTAAAAGTATAAACTTAAAATGTATGTCACTTTAAAGAGATTAAATCCTCAAAGAAAATGTTAATAGGAAATTTGTCATTAGTTTCAAGGAAATCAGGATCTCGCCCTGCGCTTTAACAACTTGTATTACAAGTTGTAATAGTCAGATGCTGTGATTTAAAGTTTTTTTTCAGAAGCCCTACCAGACTTGTAGAGATCAGCTGGAGATCTTCTGACCTTTTTTTTCTATGAAACCAGTGTTTATTTGGCTTTGTTTTTTTGGCATTTGACTTCTGTGCCCCAACTGTTCTGACAGAATTTTATTTCTGCAGCAGTTGTTCATCTGATTTCACTGCCTAGTGATTCTTCTCACTGTTCTCTTTTTGTGCTGATTCTATTGCTTCTGATAGACTTTTTTCGTATTGCCATCATAATTCCAGAAGGAGATGGTATTTAGTATGTGGAACATTTCTTTGCTAATCATTATCTACCCGAGTAAAGAGTCCCTCTCCATCCTTTTTATAAGACCCCTTTAAGACTTTCTCACTGTAGAGTTCAGTGTACATCTGAGCCTGGCCCAAACAGCTTTTTTTTTTTTCCTGATGATGTTCTGAATGGTGACCAGTTATTTGTCTTGTTTTAGCTAATAGTAAAATATTGCTCCAATAGATAACTCTGAGTGAATGTCTGTAGAGCCATTTTGGCAAACAACATAAAAGGAGTATTCAGAGATGGCAAGGCAGAGAACCTAAGTTCATTCGGTGCATCATTTTTCACCGGCAAAAGACACAGAAGATTTCCATACAGTACTCCTTGGCCTGTTGATGAGAGTTAGGGTTTTTGTGAAATTAAAATAACTGTGGAAGAGGTTATGGGACAAATCTACAGGATGATCATTAGTAGAATCAGGAACTATTCACAAAAGAATTCTAAGAGAACTCAAGGACAAAAAAAATGAATTACTAGTAAGAGTGTGTAACCCCACCTTCAAAACTGCTTTGGTACCTGAAAAGTGGAAGGTGGAACATGGGACATCAATCAAGCTTCCGAAATAAACGTAGGTAAGAGATGATGATGCATGGCTCTGGTAATGGAAAGTCCAACCTTACAAATCTCTTAGAGCTTGGATGTGTTTGTTCTGTTCTCTGAGAAACTCATGAGGATAAGGGTGATCCAGTTAATTCACTCTGCATCATTTCTGAATGGCTTTTGGGAGAGTCCCTCACCACAGGCTTTTGGGAAGGTCAGCAGATGTGGGATATGAGCAGAAGTTTGGGTGTAGATAAATAATTAACCAAAATGTAGGGAAGAGAGTTGGGGAGCTTTTTTGTTGGGAGAGATCACCAGTGGAGTTCCACAAACATCTGCATTGCGTGTTCATCAGCTCTCTGGAAAAGGCATACGGGTGGTAGCAAGTGATACATCGGTGCAACAGGAGTAAATTAATGTCTCTGCATTTCCACCAGCTTAGCATAAAGCTTGTTTGTTTCTAGGCTGCTTTTTATTTTGTGGAAAAAAACCAGCTGGGGTTGTTCCTCCCTAGGTGCAGGACTTTGCACTCCCCCCTATTGAACTTCATGAGGTTCATATCAACATGTTTTTGTATCCTGTCCAGGTCCTTCTGGATAGCAGCAGGACCCCCCGTTTTGTATCGTCAGCAAACTTGCTGAGTACCATTCTACCCCGTCATCCAGATCACTAACAAAGATGTTGAACAGGATTATTGGACTGATTTCAGATTTGGTTTTCACAGCACACACTTTTTGATGAACTTTTTGATGTATTTAATGCTTTTGATGTGTCCAGGAATATTATTGCAAGTTTTGCTGCTAGGACAGTATTTATACTTCTTGAAGATGCATTCGCACTCTGTCAGTAATTTGTTAGAAACCTTTTAGGTTTCTTCTCTTTGTGACATTTCCTATTGTAATATTCCCCCCACCTCCATCTGCAACTTGCTTTGCACTTCAAGACAGAAGGTTCACATCTGATTTCCCTTTAGAAACTAACTGATATGAGTAAATGCTACTGGGTTTCTTTTGTTTGTGGTTTTTGTTTTGTGTTTTTTTGTTTTCTTCTTTTGTTTTTGTGTGTGTGTTTTTGGTGTTTTTGTTTGTTTTTGTTTTTGTGGTGTGTATACTTGAGGGAAGTAGTGTTTTCAAGATGAAAACGTCCTGTATCTAACCACCTTTCTGTCTTCATCCTCAGGGTTTGCTTCTGTGCCAGTGAAAGGGAGTTGCTGTTCCTATTCTAGCCTGGCATGGGCTCTCCAGGTGCAGTGTTCCATCTCTGCCCCCCGGAATGTGACAGTACAGCAATGCAGACAAAGCAGTTTCTTCAATATGTGTAAGTCTTGAGTTGGATTAAAATTATTATCTGTAGTAAACAAAAGAGGGGAAAAAAATGTTTGCTTCTGTTTTTGGTAACTTTTTGTATCTAGTTACATATCTCAAAGATTATTGTAACTACTGTTGTTGATAGAATTGTGTGCACAAGGTCAGTTTATTTTAATAGCAAGCAAGGATTTGATTTATGTGACAGGGAGTCCATCTAAAATACTTTATTGGATGTGAGGGGGAAACACCTTCCCCTCTGTTTCCTAGTACTTTATTGACAATATAAATTGTGTGTTTATTTTCCAAATGTTTTTTTAGCCACAGGCAAGATGTACTATTCAAGCCGTGCTGTCTCAAAAATGAAATAATTAAAACACAATAATATGCTAAACAAAAACTGTTGATAATGTCCTGCTAATTGTCAAGCCAGCTGCAGTATTATCCTTCAGTCCTGGAAGGAATTACACACATGTTTAACATAATTGAGAAATGATGGCTGTTTAAGTTCATGCTTGGGACTGCAAACCGAGATAGCTGAGGCATCATTCCACCAGTTTTGTGGTTCCTTATCTGTGGTATTTTCACAGAAGGAATACTAAGAGCATAATCTCTGGAGGAGATAACTGGAACAGTTAGAGAGTCAAAGTTCTTTGACTTTTTATAATCCATAGACTACAGGGGCTCTGCAAAATCAAGCTTTCAGAACTGGTGGTCTTTTTCTGTTCTTTTCAACATAAGTGTGGTAGAGTAAACTTTTCTTTGTATTTATATATAAAGCAAGTTTAAGCAGTCATGCTGGCTGTTGGTTCCTCTTATCTGGTTAATTTTGACTGTTGGCTGATTTCAAACAAATTACAATAGAGAGGTCTCAAAAGACCTGCAAAGGGCTGCAGCATAAACTGCATGGGGAAGGTTTCCTAAGGACGCCAACTGGAGGAAAAAATAATTTAGAACTTTTTCTTAGGCACTAGTCACAATATAAGACTATGTAAGAAGCTAAACACTGTTGTTGTTTATCTTAAATTCAAAGTATAACACTGCAAGTAATTTCACTGTGATTACTATTCGTAGGTTAGATGTTGCCTTAATTTATGCTTATGTTCATATTCGTAAAGTCTTGGTGAGGTCTGTTTTAACAGGAATTTTGCCAGCTGTCTTTTTAAATGACTTAATTAAAAGTATTTGTTGTAATGACATCCCTATTGTTTGACTTAATAAAATTTTAAACAAGTTATATTTAGGCAAGCTACATAAAACTACTGGCTTATCTAATAAGATGTAAGAACTTAAGTGTACTTCTTATATGTATTCATCAGAGACGGTAACATATTTGGAAGACTGAGGGTTTTATGTTTCAAAGAACAGTTTCTATTACAGAAGTCAGTCTGAGTTTTTTTTATTTGTTTTCAAGAACCAAACTCTGGAAAAAAATCATATTACACTATCATTGTGAACTAGTGTGCTACCTTACTTTGTAGGCTGTTGGTGGGCTGTTTTGTTAAAAAAGCTGGTTACAAAAGTGGGTTGAACATAAAGTAGTACTACTTAAGAACAGTTTTATGCATTTTCAAAGCAATCAAGAAGGCTGGTTAAATAAGAGATCTCATAGGAACCTAGAGAATAGAGTAATTGCTTTTTCTTTGTCCAATTCATCATGCAGTTCACTTGGAAATGTAAAATTTTATACTATTGATTTCAAGCGTGAGCCAAATCTGCAGAGGCCCCATACTAATAAGGTAATGATAGATGGAGCATGCAATGCTAATCTTTCAATTATGATTACTCTCAAACTTGCACTGTTCCTTTTCCACTTAGATGCATGCACTGAAAAGATAAGCCACTGAGTTAAAACAGCAAGAAAGTTTTGTGCAATTCATTTGTTCCATTTATGAACGTAGATGCAAGTCTTAGGGCCCATTGTGTTCTACCTCAATCTATACAGGGCTTAGGACATGTCACTGACCTGTTTTATTCTGTACAATGTTTCCTGAAACATGTTTGGGATCACCCGATTGCTGGAATTGGAAAGATTGGTGTCAAGGAATGGATATATGGGGCACAGGGAATTGGGCTTTGTAAACATCTGGAAGGAAAATATCTAAGTGCTGAGGGAAGCAAACAGAAGCTGGGTTTATGAGAGCGGAAAACAGGATAGCTTGGTGTCTGAGGAGAACAGGTATGTGGGGAAACTCCCAGCAGCTGGTTTCTGTGGAGTATCCTTGAGAGAAGAGGAGAAGTTTTAAGTGGATTGTAAGATAAACAGGGGGAAGTGCAAGGCCCTGCACCTAGGGAGGAACAAGCCCAGGCACCAGCACATGGTGGGGGCATCCCGCTGGAGAGCAGCTGTGCAGAGAAGGACCTGGGGTTCCTGGTGGACACCGAGCTCAACATGAGCCAGCAGTGTGCCCTGGCTGCAAAGAAGGCCAACAGCATCCTGAGCTGCTTTAGGTACAGTATTGCCAGCAGGTGTAGGGAGATGATCCTTCCCCTCTGCTCAGCACTGGTGAGGCCACACCTGGAGTGCTGGGTCCAGTTCTGGGCTCCCCAGTACAAGAGAGACACGGACATGCTGGAGAGAGTCCTGCAAAGAGCCACAAGGATGGTGGAGGAACTGGAACGTCTCTCATAGGAACAGAGGCTGAGCGAGCTGGGACTCTTCAGCCTGGAGATGAGAGGGCTCAGGGGGATCTTGTTAATCTGAGGGAGGGTGTAAAGACGACTGAGCTAGACTTTTTTCAGTGGTGCCCAGTGCCGGGACAGCAGGCAGTGGGCACAAACTGGAACGCAGGAGGTTCTGTCTGAACATAAAGAAACACTACCTTACTGTGATGGAGACCGAGCACTGGCACAGACTGCCCAGAGAAATTGTGGAGTCTCCATCCTTGGAGATCTTTTGAAGCTGTTTGGACATGGTCCTGGGCAAGTGGATCTAGGCAGCCCTCCCTGAGCAGGGAGCTGGGACTAGATGAGCTCCAGAGGTCCCTTCCAACCTCAACCATCCTGTGATTCTGTGAGGCTGAGTCCAGCTGTGATTGTTGCAAAGCACTGACTCGAATCTGAGTGCGCCAAGGGGGTGGGAAGCTCTGGGACTTTACTGAACTGAGGGGCTGACTAGAATGGGAGCTCAGTGGGTCTTCTTTACAGAAAGTTTTGGGCAAACACTGTTTTCATCTTAGCTGCTAGATCCTCCTAGACATGGTTTTGTGTTCCATTCTGGTGGTGCAAGTGGTGAGACAGTAAAAGGAAAATGACTTTTCCTTGTCAGGTATAAAGTCCTTTGAAGAGCTGCCCTCATGGCTGTTCCTGCATCTCAGGTAGATGCATGAAATTGCTCTGTCATGAATTGGTGATGTGCAGCTGTCCACGTGCTTCCTTCTAATGGTGCCTGTAAGGAACATTGACTTCTGTTCATGCTGTCCAGTCACCTTACACACTAACTGCTGCATCTCTCCCCCTCTTTTTGCAGGTGCCATCAGGGTTTTAGGAACATACTGTCCTGTGGTGGTTTTTGCTTCTGTGAAGATGTTGCTCTTCTCTAGAAATGCTCTTAAAGCAAGCAGGTTGTTTTTGCTTTTCCTGACTGGTAATTTTTGTTGTTCTTTTTTTTTTTTGGAGGAAGGCTGCTGGTTTTGGAACAGCTCTTCTTGCTGAGCTGTTTCCCCTTCCTTTTCTCCATGATAAGTAGTTTAATAGTTGGAGTTGAATCGTTTAACATATTAAAATCTTCAAAATTCAAATGAAGTACAATATTAACAGTATAAATCACATTATGGCACTCATATCCTTTAGCAGTGCAGTTGTTTCAGAAGTGTGGTAACATTAAAAATGCAGATACTATCATTTTATGTGAAACATAATTTTCAAGTGAAATGTCAAACAAATGACAGTCCTTTGTGACTGAGGAAAGTGACAGTACTTTTGTCTCATTAGTGAAGGTTTACTTCTCTTCCATCATACTCTAAAAGGCAATAACACGCTCTTGTTAGCAGGGTCACCTGTATCTTCAACTTGATCTTTAAAAATAGTTTAACTCATTTAAATGGGAGGAATTGTAGTTATCCTAGGCAGTTTGTGATCCTTACCCAGATAGCTGGCTGCTGCACCCTAACAGAAACATACACTGGGGTTTGTTCTTGTCCAGTTATTTCAATGAGTTTGTGGTGATGTAATTTAAAATGATCTTGGTATCATTTTACAGGTACCTTAAAGGAGGCTGTAGTGAGGTAGGGATTGGTCTCTTCTNGGTATTCCAGGCTTAGCTTCTGTCCCTCCCTCCTTTTCCCTTCCCACCCTCCCCACTATGGAAAGCAATTATGTTTACATTTACTTAGTGTTTTCATGCACTTAGAGACAGAAGGACCTGATTTTTTTTCAGACCATGATTAAAAAATTAATACCTTCCTCTGAAAAGTCGTGTCTCAAAAGACCTGGCATGGCAGATAATGTGTCTTGCTTGTGTCTGTTTCAGTCCAGCTTTTGGGTGAGAGGGTAGGGCAGATCTGTTTTCCCTACCTCTCAGTATATATACATGCTCTTACTTGCAGGCACACAGACTGGGAAATTTATAGAATCGTTTGGGTTGGAAAAGCCCTTCAAGATCAAGTGCAACCATCAACTTGACCTACTGAGTCCCATCACTAAACCACGTCCTTTAGTGCCATGTCCACACGTCCCTTGAATACTTCTAGAGATGGGGACTCCAGCACTGCCCTGGGCAGCCCAGTCCAATGCTTGACCACCCCCTCCGTGAATAAATTCTTCCTAACGTGCAATCTAAACCTCCCCTGGCACAAGTTGAGGCTGTTAAATTCCACCAGTCCAGACTTTCTGAACAGATGCTCGAGCTTGTAGTTGTTGAGAAACATTCATGCTGTATGTTTCATGGAAGAAGTATGTATTTGTCTGAGGAAAATGTGAGATGAAGACCTTTAAATATAATAGACACAGAATTGGGTTGAAATATATAGGCTGTCATTCGTGAAAGCAGCAGAGGCACACAGATGTGTCATGAATACTGAAACTGTTTGACCCCAATCATCCGAAGCTTTTGGCTTTAACAGCAAGCAAAATTTCCTCAACATCCATTGTGTATCCAAGTGTATATGAGACTAAAGAACTTTTATTTGAAACGGTGATTATATCAGAATTACGCTTTCCCACTCACAGTATTAATTCCATTAGTTACCGTTGGGAACAAATGAAAAGAAGAACTTAATTTCTCTGTTGCTAGGTGATGTTTCCTCGTAGATTAGAATACAGAGTAAGGAACGTGACAATCCTTTGGAGCTCGTAGAACTAGATTGTAACAATGCAGGGGGAATCATTTAGACCAACAATATACAATCCTAGAGTAACATGCGTTGTCTCTAGATGCTCTGCTTACTGCGAGCAATTGCACTCAGTATAGATCTGTGTTTGTGTTCTTTATTGGAAACATCAGTTTCTGAAAGCCTGCTTTTTAATTACATTTGATATTAAATTTTCCCAGTCCTATGCGAGTTGTCTTTGGATTAAACTGTTTGTTTTTCTGCCTTACCTAATTGAGGATCAAAGTGAAAAAAAATCTTGTTTTTCAATTTTTAAAGATTTTTTTCTTTAACTATGACTACTCCAGATGAACAACTACTGAGTTACCACTTGTCACTGTCAGTAGTAACATATAAAGACTTCTGTTGTTTCAGCATTAAGGATGTAAAGATCTGCAAATGTACAACTGCTTTTGTTATTTTCATTTATGAGGAGGATGCCTGTATGTGCATGTACATTGAAGAACAGTTGGTTAATTTTTCTTAGTCAAAAAAAAAAAGGGGGGGAATGAATATTAAGTGCCTTGCAGCTAATTGTACTGACGGGGGTGTATTTTATCTGTTTTTCATTTGTTACTGTAAAGTGTAACTTTTGTGAAACCTCCAGAGGTTTCTTTGCACTATCATAATGCAATATGCAACATTTCCAGTTATTGGGAAGTTACCCAAGCTTTTCTGCTTGCAGAATGGGATCAGACAGGCAGTGAAGGACCTGAGATGTCACATGTTGGCAGGCAGTTGCAGTTTGGAGCAAGGGCAGTTCTCATTTGGGATGAACACAGAGATTTCAAAACCTGCTTTAGAATTGTGTGCTTTATAAATAAGCCATCCAATATTAGTGATTATTCTGTTTTCCTTTCTTAAATCTATTTGTATTATCTGTACAATATTCTCTTTTGAATTGTGGAGGAGAGGATTCAACTTATTAAAGGAGTTGAATTGTTTCTGTAAATATCTTTAAACAGGCTGATAAGGCTTCTGCGTTTAAAACAGGAAAATGCTATATGAGCAACTTAGCTTGTCAGGAGTAAATGATGGTATGGACTCAGTTGACAGTTTTTGAATGGTATTTGAGTTCAATTTAAGATTATGAAGGGATATAAAATCAGACTCCATCTTTGTTTGAGATGCTTCACCTCTGTTGTTCCAGAGTTAGGCATTTCATGTAATTGCATGACTGTCTCCAGCCACAAATAAATATTGTGCTTGGAAGTAGAAGTTAACGTGTGCCATCAAAAGTGACATCTAAATCATTGGCTTCATGTTTGCTTCATGTTCAGCCACTGAAATGAGTTGCAGATTTTGTTCTTATGACAGCTGATCTATGTACATTTTTGCCTGGCACTTTGATATGAAATGCTTTGTAGCTATGGTTATTGTTACTAAGCATTCTTTGTAAGACTGTGGAGAAAGAAGGTAAGACGTAAGGACCAGATTTAAAAATATAGTTGAGCACTCCTCTTCCTGACCTAAGTGATTTAGATTGCATTTCATTACCTAATCCTACATGGTTAGAGCAGTTTATGTAGCTTGCTCTGTGCTAGCCTCTTTCCTTAGCTCCAGTGGGGAGAGTGGGACAAGTGTCTTCGGAGTCATGTTTAATTTTTTTTTGTTGTTCTCAGGTAATTCTCTGAATAATTTTAAATGTTGTTTCAGTGCCTTTCTCTTTTATATTTTATGCTGCCCGTATGCTGCTTTGTTTCCTAATAAAACCATTTATAACCAGAAATATTCTGAGGTTTTGGGCTAATTATATAGACAAAATTGAACCTATACTTACGCAAGGAGAGAGGAAAACTAATGGAAGATAAGTCAAACCACATATATGCTTGAGACCAAAAATCATCTTGAATTTCTCAGGCTTTGTGTCTAGTTAAAGCTTAAGATCAGAGGCTCAGAAATTAGAGGTACCTACTGTTCTCAAGATTACTGTGTCTAGCAACAGAAAAAAATACTTCAGAATTCCTGATGGAGAACTTCTCGCCCTGGCAGTGTACTGTGCACTGCTGGAGAGCATCGTTCTTGTTCGGGTGCTACAGCACTGGGACCTATGCTGTATCTTAAGTCATCTTCACTATGGTGAGTGATCCTTAAATGTCTTGGATGGTGCACTTGTGGAATCAACTTAAAGTCCAGTGCTGCTTTAGCTATTGAAAAAAACGTTCACTGCTGTGAGCAACTACATGTTGAATGTACATCTGCAGAATATTCACAAGAGATGCTCAGTTGGAACACTGCCCATGAAAATATCACCTATCAGAATGATGCAAGTGTTGCTTTTCTATTGAGGACTTTCCATGGCCGCTGTGGAAATGAGCTGAATGTGCAGAGTGTTTGTCTGTGTTCTCTAATTTTTTTAGATAACTTCTTTTTTTTCCTGAATTGGCATGTTTGTCTTGCTCTTCAGTAATTGATTCTGGGCATCTCAAGACTGTATAGTAACCATGAAATTATTACAAAAAAAATCATTTAGCGTGAAAGCTGAGGCACCGAATCCAAACTAGCAAACAATACATAGAGACATCTTGCTGGGACGTTTTGTAGGTTGACATGATTTAAAAACTGACTCCCAAAAATATTTTTAATTATTAATTATTTTCCCATAATAGAAATGTACATAACTTACAAGGACACTATTGTAGTGATTAATTTTCCAGGGTGCTAAGTTGTACAATTAAGTGACATCCTATTTTCTCCATTCTCATCCTATGTCAGATATACCTAGAGACCAACTTGAGGGTCAGAAAATCGTCACAACCTTCAGTGATTTGTGACATGGAGTTTCTTGTATGTGTAGCTCTAGGTGGCTTTTTCTTCTGTGAATTTGTTCAGCTGCTTTTGACCCCTTGTAAATGATCCGACAGTAGTGCATTTCTTCTCTGGAGATGGAGAAACGTGTTCATTAGAGAAGACAAGATCAAGGAAATGTCCTCTGCACTTGAGTACAGTGAGGTTTGTGAAGCTTGGTTCCTAGAGGAGTTGATAAGCTTTTGACCTGCCACCAAGAAAAACTGTCTGCTTGTGGTCATTAAGCAGCTGAGTCTAGATTGTGTAATTTATCTTGCAATTTGTAACAGAATATGTAAGCATTTCCCTTTGGATGCTTTTTCATATTTCATGTGTGTAGAGTATTTTTTTCCAAATTCTGTTTTTGTTTTGTGACTGGAAAAGGGACGTGGTTGAAATATCATACCATTTTAGAATTAATCCACTAACAGAAGTATGTATTCCAAGCTGAAGCCTGGAAGTGAACATTAGTGATTGAAAAGATGTTACAGATTTCCTTAAGGTAATACAGATACATAGATGTAATGGCATTAGCAGGCAACAGTGCAGTGAAATAAGCATGTTTATTATAACATGGTTTTTCTTTTTTTATTACATCATTAATATTAATATCTTTGGATCTGTGGTGGTGTTCAGCCACAAGACTATTTGTCATCAAAAAAACTTAAGCTAAAGTTGCTTGTAAGTGGAAAAAATGAGCCTATTTAGCTATTTCACAAAGTTAATCCTTTCTTCCTATTTTATTCCCTTCTATTTTCCAGTTTACTGCTATTTGTCTTTCCATTTTTGTAGTTTGTATTCTAAGCAAGCTGGGAACTCTCATCTTCCAGGAGGCAAAGAAATCTGCTTTTAATCTCAGTTTATCAGGGTCTTGGATTCTGTTTTTTAATATAGTTTACAGCAAGCTGTTTTGGTAATACTTGTGAGCTACTGAGGTGTGATCTAATATACATCTTCCTCTGAAGTAAGTACTAGGCTGGCTGGCTTCTGAAATTGGGGAATAGTATAAAAAGGCGCAAAACCAAACCCTTTTCAAAATATTGCAGACACCTTTTTTTGTTGTTGTTGATTAAGTAAAATGGAGTGGCCTCTTAAAAAAACTTACTATTGGTGGTTGTTAGTGATCAGCTTACATAAAGCGTGCTTTCAGCAAAATTCAGTGTATCTTCAGTGTATCGTGGCCATAAAATGAAAATGCGTGATGTGCAAGATTTCCCCCTCCCCATTACTAGCTATGTGCTGTTCAGTAACTGGCTAGGAACGTGTGGTGGGTTTTATGGCTGGGGCTTTTTAGCAGTGGAGGAGCGCCCGCAGCTTCCCATTTTACTGAGCTGGTGCAGAGGCAAAATAAAGGTAAGGCCACAAATCGCTAAGAGACAACATACCTACCGTGCTGTCTTCATTTCAGAGTTTCTCTGCAAATGTAAAAAGCACTTCAACGATCCTCATTTCTGTCTGGGGTTATTTTCTCCACTGCAAGAGGTTTCTTCTGCCTATCTATGTATATGCTCTCCAGTCGTCTTGGTGCTTTGCTGCCAAGTCAGATTATGATTTTCTTTGTTGCTGGGTTGTCTGTCTGTCGTAAGCAATGTCCCCACCATTGCAATCTTCTGGACTTCTGCCTGTCCCCTCCATATTCCGTTCTCGTCACTTTGTCTTAAAATCACTTTGATATCTGCCATCTTATAAAGAGCTCTCAGCTGTGGAGCCTGCAGGCTTCTGATGTGTTTCATTAAATACAGCTGCTTTTGAAACACATGATGATACTATTATAGATTGATTAGATGAACTGAACTTTGGTACCAAGTGTGACGTTTTCCTCTCCTTCTAAATTTATCAGATTCTGTGCGGTGCTTGAGGCCAAAACTAGGCTCGGTCTGACCTCATCTTGCTGGATGTGTTGGTATTGACTGGTCTCCTTTGGTACAATACAGTCTCAAACCCAGCAAAGAAAACCGCGAGCACCTTTATTTTAATTCCACGTTTCCAAGCTAGCACGGTTATTATTTAAAAAAATAAAAATAAAAGAATTTGCTAGTTCGGCAATGTTTTCTGAATAAACTAAGGAGCTTAACATGATCTATCATCGACCTTCCAACTCATGTAACAGTCTTATAGTCCACTTTAAGAACTTGAAAAGCCACATCATACATCACCTGCTTACCGGCAGTCTTTGTCTATATTGAAGCGTAATGCAGTGTTATCTTAGGGCAGCATTCGCAACTTGTGGAGAGTCTAGTATCTATCACAGCTGGTCTTTTATTAAAAGTAATGTTTGCTGAGTGCTGTGCAGCTGAAGGTTTCTTTAGGTGGTGTTTTGGTCCTGCCCAGCAGTCAGACGAAACTCTACCCTGGTGACATTGAACTCCTTCCTGTTGCGCTTCCCATCCTTACGCTTACCAACATTCACTCCTTACCTGTGCATGCTTTCCACTAGCAATGAAGCTTTTTCTCCTCTTCTTTTTCTTTTTTTTCTTTCTTTCAGCACTTAGGAGCCAGTTAGGAGCCAGTTTGTCATCATCAGCTGGAACTTTTTTGTGGTTGATTGTTCAGACATTGGTTTCCAGCCATTTGATAGTTACTGGTTTGTTTGGTTGGTTTTTTTTATCATGAACATCTGGACATTGGGGTTCACTGGAGTGTCTAGAAAAGAGCGTAATTTTAAAGAGAAAATTCTTTTTCACAGGGACTAGAGCCTACCCAGGAGCAAATGCAATGCTTGCCTGACAGCGGACAGGAAGTGTGATGAATGTTGCTGTTAGGTGCAGCCTGTGGGCATTTTCACGTTAGCCTGGCGTGAAATCTGTAGTGCTTGCTTTGATTTGTTGTACTGCTCTACAACTGTACTGTAATGATTGCAGTCGTCGGGGGTAGAGGTACATCTCTGCAGCAGATACATATGCCCGTAGTAGGGAATTACTTTCTTAGCAAGGCAGTAATCCTACAGTTTAAATCCCAGCAAAAATCAAAGTAGGGTTAACGTTTCAAGGTGGTTTTTTTTTTCAGTTTCCAGTATAAGATGTATTTGTATGTTACTTATGAAAGCTTTCTCATTTCAGTGACAGCTGATGAGCTATGGAAAGGAGCTTTGGCAGAGACTGGTGTGGGAGTAAAGAAAGGAAGAGGAAAGAGAAGGAAGAAAAAGCTAAAAAAGAATCTCAATAGAGGCCAGGAGATCGGAGAAGGTAGGTTCATAGATAAAGGGCTGAAGAAATGTCTTGATCATTTCGTGTGTATTTTTTTTTTTTTTTTTGATTTAACAAATCGATAAATTACTGTTAACTTCTGTGGTGTCAGAACAGCTTTGTATATTTTTATTTTCTGAAAAAAAAGAATCCTGATATGGTTGTTTAATGCTATTTGTTTGTTTTTAAATACAAATTCTGTGTCACTGAAAACACTTCAAATGTGTGAGAACTTTCCATTTTATTGCATTTTTTCAGCGTTCAGAATTTTACTCCTGGTTTGGCATAAACCTTTTTTATTTTTTTTCCCCGTTATTTTCAAGGACGTTCTGGTTTCCTCTGGCCTGGTCTTAATGCTCCTATAATACAAAGTGGAAGAGTACAGGCAGTTACCCAACGAAAAAAAGAAGAACGAGAGAGAATTCAGTCTGAAATCGTTCAGCAGAGAGATACATGGGAGAAGAAAAGAAAAATAAAAATTAAGAGAGAGGGAGGATGGAGTGGACAGTGTTGGGGAGGTGTCATTCTGGATCCTCCTGACCCAGGTCCTAATGGAGGTAAGAAGACTGAATATCTTTCTTAGTTCTTTCTTAGCCTTTCTGATAAAGGGCTGGGAAAAAGTGAGATCCAGACTTTTCCTGTGATTGAAAATCCATTTTATACTTCTCTCTTATGTGCCTTTCTGTCTGTACATATGCCGATACATCAATTAAGGCAGCTAAGTCAAAGAACAGGTATTTGCGCAAGTGAAATTTGTTAAATCACTACTTAGTTTAACATAGCTGTTAGATTATTATTTTATCTTATGGACTGTCTGATGTTATGCTGTGTTACAGAGTACGGTATTATGTTACAGGCTGTTATAGCAGTCTTAATGGAAATATTTTTTCCATGTTCAACATCAATTGTCTTAAGTATGAAATGCAGCCATGCTTTTGTATAGCTTCTTAAAAGATCCTGTGAGATAAATCAGCCTTTCTTTTTTACCCATATAGTGAAATACAGTTTAAGATGTAGGCTGAATGTAGCTAATAGAAGTTCTTTACTTATATGTAGTCTAGTTAAATACAGTGAAACTAGAGGTCCTGTATGTAAAGTGGACAGGTGAACTTTTTTAAAATGCTGTTCTTTAGACCATTAGAAAAATTTTGGTAGCTTCAACAATTAAAAACCTAACCCTCTTCAACTAATTAAATATGAAAATAAGTCATATTCAGCTGAGTTTTCCTTGTGAAGCACTTACGATGTTTGTATATTTATTGCCATCTTTCTGTAGACTTTTATCGTCAGGTGAGGTAAAAATGGCAGTTGATGTTTTCTAGCACTTCTCACAGGCTTGTTGCAGTCATTCTAAAAGTTAAGCCTGGTTCATGTTTTCAGGGTTCTCTTTGTCCTCCTGGTGGAAGCTGCTCTTCGAACATATGTCCCATAAATAGGAATTTCCCCATAAATGGGAAATTATGCGTATGGGTCACAGTTGTATCTTTTTTCTGATCTTCTTGCAGTCACCTTTGCTACTCAGTCTGTCTGGTGCTTTGTTTATGAATTTCTTTCTGTCTGTGAGTATTTTCTGGTGACATCTATTGGACCTGAATTCAAAATTCAGATGTGCTTTGCACCAAGCCATAAGGCAGCAAGAGCATTGCCTTTCCAGGGTGATCTGATACCATTGTCCATGTAGACTAAAGTCATGCTGCCATTTTTGTAGCTTTTTTGTCTTGTAAATTCATTGTAGCCGTCTTCTACTTCTCCACTCCTTTTCCATGTTGTCAGTTCCTGTAGCTGGTATAGCTAATTTTGTGGCTTATGTTGCTATGGTGTCTAACTCAGGAAAACAACATACCTTGCGAGTTTATCTTGCCTTCCGATTTCTTCAGGGTTTTCTTGTTTATCCTTGATTTTAAGAATAACTCATTATATGTTAATATCAGCATAGTATAGTATATATAATAATGCAGTATATAAATGAAAGATTTCCTGTGTTCATTTACCCGCATTTCATTTTATTACCTTGAAAGCAGATGTTCCATGGAAAGTAATGACATGACAATGGATGAGGCAGCCTGTCACCTGAATCATACAAGTGAAAAATAAACATTCGAGAAGTTACTGAATTTCCCATAAATCATTGGTGGAATATTAGAGAAAGTCAAGAAGATTTTGTGGTTCTAGTTCTGTGCTTTAAATGCAAAACTATGCACTTTTAAATTCAAATGTATTTTCAAGTAGTTCATTCTGTTAAAAGAAGTGGCAGCTGTTGCAAACAACAGTTATGTATGCATGAATTCTACTCCCCAGTGTTTTCCTTGATTTCAGTGTGGCTGATGCTACTGATTTTGGTTACTTGCATTTAAAATTGTCTCTGGGGGCTGTAGTAGTCAGGTCAAGTTCTGCCAAAAAGAGGAAAGGGCACTACAATAAAAATACGAAAATGAAACTGTCAGCTTGTATTAAAAATGTGCTTGAGAAAAGCAGTTTCTGATTAGCATACACCAATTTCCTTTTAATCTGTTAAATTGTGAGGATTTTCAGTTTCCCACAGTTCTGTCAGCATCTTTTTATTCAGAGGAATTAAATGATTTTGCAGGGGAACGGGGACATTAGCAATGTGCAAAGTACTGTCAAGGTGGTGGGAGGAATAGACCTGAAACCGTCAAACCCAATGAATCCGTTTGGTCCGAGACTGTGGCACGGCTGGATTCCCTGGTGTCTAAGCAGGCATGAGCTCTGATTTGAGACCCTGCAGTTCAGCCCTTCCTAGTATTCTGCTACTAGATCCTCCAGTAACAAGCAGAGTTTGAGCATGATGCACCTTCCCTTCAGCAGCATTCATATTTTCTAATGAAAACAAGTACAGGAGAAATCTGTAGGAACCTCATTGTTCTGAGCCTTTGATGTCCGACAAATTTGCTTGAAACTGACTGCTACGTTTGGGGAAAAAAATATTTATTTATTTTATAAATAGATATATTTGGGGACAGACTGATCCTGTGCGCTTCGTTCTTTCAGGAGGATCTTCTCCCACTACACCATTACTTATTGTGTTAGTTATGAGTAGAGAGAGAACATTTTTTTTCCAGATAGAAATAAGATTATTTTTCTGCCAAGTTGACAGTGTCGCTTTGCAGCTGAACAGGCTTCAGAGAGGGAATGGGGTGCCTCTTGGTTGGCAGTTGTATGCTCTTCTCTGAACTTCGGTAGACTAACAGTTCTTTAAATTGTGCTGAGATGATCATGTTTATGATAGTCTTGGAGATTATGTGTAAATGATAAAGAAGCATCTGGTGAAGGACCGAGTCCCTGATTCTCTTCACCACCATGGTGCTTTAAGCTCCCAAGCCTTTCTCCAGACTCCTGCTGTGACTATACCAAATACAACAAGTGCTAAATGCTTTAATTAACACTGGTCTTCTAAAGCTGTAAATGCTGAAAGCTCTAGTTAATAAAATAAATTGGAAATGCAGGAGGTTGGTAGAATGTCCTGTTTATTCTGCTGCTTATACTGAGACATTATGTTTTACTCCATTGTCTATTGTCTGCAAAGCCAGTATTTGTTTTTTTTTCCTACAGCCAAGGTTTTCTCACAGTGTGTGCCAGGGTGAAGGCCCTTGGATGAGATCTGAGGGGGCTTCTGTTTGCATGGTTTTCTGCCCTCTCCCTTTACTTGCCATCTTTGGAGGCAATACATAGAGATGGTATGTCACGCCCAGAGCTCTGCATTGTTCTTGCTCTTTCCTACCCCACAATTTCATAAGATATTTTAAAAATGTCTTATTCCTTCGATGTCCCTTTTAATGACAAAGCAGAAACTTAGTGATTTTAGTGTGGTGAAGAGGATGTGTTCACCACATAGAGCTGAATATGTAGCATACACCTGAACATAGCTATTATTGCCACTGTGATAAAAAGTCTCAAACACAGACGTGACATGGAAGCAATGCAAAACACCTTAACCATAACTGGACAAAATGATTGATGCTGTAATTGCCTTTGGTTGCAAAGACTCTTTCCAGGCAGCATTTGAAATTGAAAGAGGTGGGAAAAAAGTCTGGCTTGTGTGGTCGTTGATTATTTGAAGTGGCTATGTTTTGTTTTGTTCTTCTCCCCTCTCTGGAATTTCACAGAAATATGTGCCAAGAAATACTTGCAATTTCTTTGAATCCCTGTTGATTGTCTAATACAAGTTTCAGAATATTCTGAATAATATTGGGTAATAGTATTGCCATGATGGAAGTGACCCATTTGGTGATCCAACTTTTTAGTTTTTAACCATTTACAGCCTTTGCTCATTGTACGTGAAATGAGAGTGGTTTTGTTTAGTTTTGTTGTTGTTGTTTTTTACAATTTTAGAGCAGTATTTAGGGAAGAAGGCAGTTTGCATTGCCAGCCAGCAAAAACCCAAACTTTTTTTTTTTATAACATGCTTATTTTTAATAGCATTTCGGCAGCTGGAGAGAATTACGAAGAATATCAGGTATAATTTAATAAAAATTCTTCAGTGTAAGTGCTGGCTTGCAGGGATTTCCAAAAGAGAGTTTCAATTTTAATTTGGAGAGGTTGTGTAGCTTAGCTTGTGGTCAAAATATTGGACAGATTCTGAGGTCATCTTAGTTTTTCCATCAGTTCTGTTACTGCTGTGTGATGTTCAAACAAAGCAGTTAAAATGGTGTGTCTTGCTTTACCGTTTAAAAAGGGATTATTTTTCTTCCTTTATGCTACACTGGTTATTTAGGTTGGACAGTCTTTGGAGACTGGGGTCCCTAACAGACCACAGTGAATGTATTTAACAGTTTTCACCTCTTAATTATAAAAGGAGCTGTACTGTAGTTATAATAAGAGTGGTATTACACCTTCTGGAAAGTTATCGTTTGAACTGGAATTTTTTTTAAGCTAGATTTCTTCACAGGTATTGATTTTTTTTTTCTTTTTTATACTCAAGAAATGGAAAAAAATGTATGCTTTATAAATAAGAGTTATACTTTGTTTTCTCTGTCTTTATTCTAAAAGAGAATGAATGGAGTCAAGTTACAAAATATATTTGAGCTCTTTTTAAAAGGAAGCAACTAATAATGCTGACTTTAGATATGTCTGTTCAAATTTTTCTTAACTCTTCTACTTACTGCTGAGATAAATAAATAAACAGCTACATAAAAATTGTGTCCTTTTTAAAATTATATGATCTTCATGGAGCTTTGCTGATAGGTAATTAATACAAGGAAATGTAATACACTGCTTTTCTCCCAACAGAAACTTACGAAGATTTTGAAACAAGAGTCATTGAGGTAAGCATTACAAAGCTCTTCAAGGACTTTAAATAGTTGTAACTATTTTATATTGGGCTTGCACTTATTTAGTAGTCTTTGTTAAGTCAATCTTACAGCAATAGGAATTAGTCTAGTGTTCTGTTTCAACTGCATGATGTAATCTATCATTCTTTTCATTGGGGACTTCTCTGTTGAGCAAATAAATGTCTAATTCAAAGATTGTTTTGAGTGACTCTAAAATGGCAAATGCCTGCAGATAAAGCTTTACCAGTTGACACGCAACCATAATAGGGAACTTAGTAAAGTGTTAGCATTAGTTCTCAGACAAAATTACAAATAGCAAGTTATATAGTTCTGCTTGTCAAAATAAATACATGAAACAAAAAGCAGGGAGGACTGGGGAGACAGGTTAAAGAGCGAGTGGGATGAAGATCCCTTTTTGTGTGTCTCAAGTAATATAACGTTCACTTGTTCTAGGCGTCTTAACCTATGATATTTGTATCTTCTGGGAAAAATATTCTAACAAAATTTCCCATTCGTGGTTTTATAGCTACTTCATTATTGTGCTTATTGACGGTTTAGGTATGATAGTTATGACTGGACTAATGCAAATCTTGCTTCCATCCTCATTTCTAGATAGATCATATTGCATCACCTCTCTTAAAAATATCTAACAGCACAACTTCAAGCCAAAGGTTAAGGTCCTTAATGCTGCCCAAAAAAGTTCTTTTGAAGACTCAAATTCTTGATAATGATTTCAACAGAAACATCACTCAGAATGTGGTCAGAGAAAACACTTTTTAAAAATTGTAAAGGCGGATTTTGTTTGGAAAACTAGATAATCCATTAATAATAGTTTTTAATGGTGAAATGTGAAGTGTTGGTAATGCATATATGTGGACCCTTGTTACTTCTCCGTGGTAAAGCCATTACTGGAGGATGCAAGTCATTCTAAAGCAGGCCAGTAACAGTTAGTGCTATGTGTGCTCATGCTATCACAAGATATTTTATGCCTATCGTTTATCTTATTAGTTTCTTTCTCGTTTTCAATACATTAGTTGCTATGGAAACCATAGAACTAGCAGAAGCATTGCTGGGGGAATCATGACTTCAGAAATAAGCTGATTTCTTGTGACTCATTTGCTGCCAGTCCAGAATCAAATGATGCACAGCATCCAGAAAGGGCAGCAGCTCTGGAAGTGAGAACAGTATTTGCCCTCTATCCTTGCATGTTCCCTTCTCTTATACTTACGTCCTAATTTTAATGAGACTTGTGGTAGCTGTGACCAAGTAATTTCTTTCCCTGTGGGTGTTTTATATAGCTGAATCTCAAAATCTGTTGTTGTTGGGTTTGTTGTTGTTTTTTTATTATTATTATTTTTCTTTAAGCACCTAATGCGTTAAAAGGACATGATATTTTGCTAAAATGACTGAGTTCTTAGAAAGCAAAACCCAGCAAAGTGTGGCAAACTGACCACTTCCAGCTGGGGGCATCAAATTGGTAAGGTTCAGCCAAGTCTTTCTTGTTCATAAGTATTGGTGAAGGAGAAGGGTCTGGGTGAAATTCAGTGTTACTTGCAGCTCTTTTTTGATAGGGTTGAAATCTTAGAGCCATGTTCAGCTCCTCATGCCCTGAAGCCCAGCTCACTGGTCTGTGGAGCCACTAAGCAAGGTGTCAAGAGCAGTGCCACAAAGCAGGATGAATGCCTAAGCACTTTTTGTCAATATTCGGATTGTGCTTTTGATAAATTGAATTAAACCCTGTTACACAATTACTCGGGCATAAATCAACCCAGTGGCTTTGTGTTTAATGTAATTGCATAAACTTGTCACTTTAGAACATTCTTATATTGCCTACATACCTACAGATGAAAACACTTATTAGGTTTGTGTCCCTTTCAGGGTTATCATCAGAATCTTATTTGCAATTAATATTTAACTACTTTATTATTGGAAAAGTATTCATGTCTAGCTGATGTATTGAAAAGAGACTCCTTTAGTTTCTAACCATGATCTGAGAGCCAAAGTCTTAGCCTGGATCTATACACATTCTCTGATAGATGCATAGCAAGTCTCTTTGCTTAATTTGAATGTTGACACCCTTTTATCGCTGTAAAATAGAGTGACTGTCTAATGAGTTGTTACATGATTTTAAATGGGTAGAGATGACCATTCATCACTTTACCCTTGTCATTATTACAGTTTCACTTATTAAACAGTTCTGTGAAATATTGCCTGTATTTTTAGCTGATATTGTGTTGTACATGTGTCCAGACATAGTGTTTATTCCACTCTGTGTTTGAACTTCTGTTTAGTTTCACTCACGGCATATCATCTTGTGTTCCACTACCAAAGTTGAATAGTGATGCCATTTTTGGAAGGAGTCGTACTTTCTCTGCGAGCTACCATGTATTGTCACATACCGATCTCTATTCATTTTAAAAACTAAAATGCTATTTCAGATCAACTTTGACTTGTCAAAGTCACCGACAGAATAAATGAAGTGGTACTGGTATACACAAGAACAAGATGAAATTAAAGGCACTTGGAAGTTAATTTAATGAGGAATATTTTTTCCATTACTGAGCTTACTTAGGGAACACACAGTTCACTTTTAATGCTCTCTGTGTCCTGTTTTTGTTATGCTTGCTTACCCACAAGTTTGGTATCAAGATTTTTTCTGTTTTCTCAAGTATCTCTGATACATTCTTACCAAATTTGTCATTGGTGCCTAGAAAAGAGATACCACAAGAGAATGAGTAGCAAACTTTCACTTAATGTCACAGGTGGTTTGAAGGTCTCTTCCAACCTAAAGGATTCTGTGATTCTGTGAACAGGCTGCCCAGGGAAGTGGTCGGGTCACCACCCCTGGATGTATTTAAAAGACGTTTAGATGTAGAGCTTAGCAACATGGTCTAGTGGAGGGCTTGTTAGTGTTAGGTTATAGGTTGGACTAGGTGATTTTGGAGGTCTCTTCCAACCTAAAGGATTCTATGATTTTGTGGTTTCTTGCAATAATAGATGTTGCATGCCTCTACACCTTTATTGTATATGCTGGCGTGCATGTGTCTGGTCGTCCCCAAAACAGCTTTTAAAAGATGGTATTATTGAAAGTCGGGTGGAAAATCAAATGGTTCGGATGATCACTAGCTTTTTTTGATCTGATGGATCATCTGATCCATTTACATACCAAGTTTCCATTTAGTAGTATTTTAGAGATTGTCGAGAATGTTAAATGCAAGAAAAATGAATGTTTAAGTGAACATTAGTGAGATGTCCTGAATTGCACCATACACATTTTATGGATTCTTATTTTAACATGCAAAATTCCTCGATAAGGAGCTTCTGTCCTCGCAAAATTATGTGTTTAGCCCCACTAGGTCCTTGCTGTTATCTGCCTGTTGTTTGAAGACTGAAGGGAGTACAACGATGAATCTTTCCTCCTTTTCCACCTTGGGCACACTACAGGTAACTTACTAATGATGTGCCTTCTCTCTAGCCATCGAGTCCCATTCCCCATACTGCAAAGGAAGGGGGGAAAGTGTCAACTCTATTCCTGCTTCCTGAATGTAGTAACAAAATAGGTTTCAGCTCTCCTGAGGCTATCCAGTTCCCAAGCGTCCCAGCTGTCAAGGGCTTTAAAACTGTATGAAGTGTTTTGCTGTCTCAGGACCTGACATCTAGCTTACTGATTTTGACATTTATTTTTAATAGTTAGGTTAACGTGAAATAAGAATTGGCTTTATTTAGATTGTACTTCTGCTGCAGTTGCCACAGATAAGTGTTACAACCTTAATGAGCCCTGCAGGTCGCAGTGTTTTCAGTTAATTGAAAGGGCACATTGGAGAAAAGTGGCTGTTCCTTTGTTACTGTGACATGTCCCAACTGACTGCCAGTTTGGATACTATATTAGGTATTTACTATAGTTGGCCATTCTCTGTCTGCATAATTATTTAGTTAAATACATTAGATTAAACAACAAAATGGGTTGCTATGCAATGTTTCCATGTGCTATAGAAATCTGTTTCACTGCTTCGTTATATCTGAATAATAAAAAAGCATTTCAGAGGCAGGCTGGGGCTGTACTGTTATATGAGGTTGCCACAGATGTGAGGAAGTAGGAGTGTTTTTTGTAGAAAAATAAAAGCAGCAGCAAAAAACTGCTATATCCAGCAATGAGCCCAAGAAAATTGAGTCCTATAATTTTCTGGTAGCAAGTATGAGTTTTGAAATAAACAGGTCCTGTTAGCATTCTTACTTTAAATAGATGGCATATGTGATGCTATTTTTGTATGTCTTTTACATTATCTTTGTCTTCATGACAATACAGGAGGTTAAAATAATATTTGCTTGGAAATTTATACTTTGCAGAAAGAAGCTGAAAGCCTAATTGTTCTTTTTCTGTCTTTGTCTTGATTTTCAGCAGTTCTCTGGACTTTGTCTTCCATTTTTGAAGGAATGTCATATGATCAAAGACACAAAAGCCCCTTTCCGTTGTGATTATGCTACCAAAAAGGCTGTGCTATCTTGTTAGCCAAAAGGCTGTGCTCCCTTTTAAAAAGAGAGAAATTACTTATGAAAGTGTTTTCTTGAAACAGAAATGCTAACTTGATTTTTTTTTTTCCTGCTTATAGAATAGAGTACAGACAAGCTCTGATTTTCATTTGAACTAGAGCTAAGGATGGTATAGAGAATAAGCTAGCTTGAGTGAGTATGGGGAGACAGCACAAGGGACCGTATATAGGTTTTGTTACTAGATTTCCTATTGACTTTCATGCTACTTGGAGCAGGTGATTTGGGTTACCTGTTTCACAGAATCATGGGATGGCTGAGGTGGGAAGGCACCTCTGGGTGCCATCTGGTCCAACCCCCTGCTACAGCAGGACCACCTGGATAGAGCTGCTTGCCCGTGACCACATCCTGACGGCTTCTGAGGATCTCCATGGAGGAGACTCCACAGCCTCTCTGGGCAACCTGTGCCAGGGCTCTGTCACCTGCACAGTGAAGAAGTGCTTCCTGATGGTCAGGGCGACCTCCTGTGTTCCAGTTTGTGCCCATTGCCTCTTGTCCTGGAACTGGCCATCACTAAAAAGAGCCTGGCTCTGGCTTCTTTGAACCCTCCCTTCAGGGATTTGCATACATTGCTAAGATCCCCCCCAAACATTCTCTTCTTCAGGGTGAACAGCCCCAGCTCTCTCACCCTTTCCTCATAGGAGAGGTGCTCCAGCCCCTTCATCATCTTGGTGGCCCTATGTTGGACTCTTCCCAGTAGGTCGATGTCTCTCTTGTATGGGGGAGGTGGGGGGCAGGACAAGACCCAGCACTCCAGGGGTGGCCTCACCAGTGCTGAGCAGAGGGGAAGGATCACCTCCCTCCACCTGCTGGCAGCACTTTGTCTAACGAAGCCCAGGACACCACTAGCCGCCTTTGCAGCCAGGGCACGCTGCTGGCTCATGTTCAGCTTGGTGTCCACCGGAAACCCCAGGTCCTTCTCTGCCCAGCTGCTCTCCAGCGGGGTGTCTCAGCATGTGCTGGTGCCTGGGGTCATTCCTCCCCAGGGCAGGGGCAGGACCTTGCACTTCTCTTTGTTGAACTTCATGAGGCTTCTGTCAGCCCATTTGTGCAGCCTGTCCAGGTTCCTCTGGATGCCAGCACAACCCTCTGGAGTGTCTGTCGCTCCTCCCAGATTTGTGTCGTCTGCACAGTCACTGAGGGTACACTCCACCCCATCATCCAGATGAGCAATGAACATGTTGAACAGGACTGGACCCAATATTGACCCCACACACACACTAGGGTACTCCACTAGTTGCTGGCCTCCCTTCTTTCCCTGCCAATCTGAATGCACGTTTGCTGTTTTGCTTATATCTTATGCACAAGAAGTTCTGTTAGTAAAACTGTTGGTAGTATTTACTATTGTTTAACGTAATGTAATAACAGTGGTAATTAAAATTTACAGTTGCAGTTAACAAATAACATATGCCATTCTTATTGTAACTGGAAGGCATCATTTTGGGTATCATCCATTGTCAAATGAATTCTTTCATCTTTCTCCAAAATCAGTGATAACATTAAAAAAAAAAAAAAAAAGGCCTACATGATAGTTTGTGTTATGACAGCATTTGCCTTGTATTGTGATGAAAATTGGAAAATGAAACTTAGTAGTCGATAAGGCCTGAAAGCATATAACTGAGGTTAGTGTCCCTTTGAATCTTTCACAAATGGGAGCCTTCTTAGGGAGGGGATATAGTAATGAATAATGTCCTTTGTGAAAGATGGATGTGTTTTTGTTCTTCCACTGAAGTTGCCAGCTGCCAGCTGCAAAAACTCTGCCTTCTCATCACTTGCTGTTGTGCTCACATTTTTTCTTTTCATTAACTCTTTCTAATAAAGATCAATTGAAGTATTTTGTGAAAGCGCAGCCCCATTGTACCTGGGTCAGTGCAACCTTTCCAGTGTCAGAATAATTCCCTTTTTCAGCCAGTTGGTTAGGGTATGGTACTGTCATTTTTAAACAAAAGAAACGCTCATTGGCATTCAAATGATTAATTAAAGAAAGGCATAGACTTTTTAAAAAGAAAAAAAAAGTTCAGGTCAGGCAATACACTTAATTTGCATAGGGAAATGGTGCAAAAGGCCACAACATAAATACACTGATGCTATCCGTAAAGCAAAAGCTGCTTTCTGCAGGTAGAAGTATGCTGCTGCTATCATTTATATATAGAGCTTGGTATGATGTTGAGCTGGGTACTGAGGATGTTGGTATTACCTATGTCCTAGTCGTTGAAATCCAAAATCATTTTATGTTTCTATTTTAGTTCAGGGTTATCTCTCATTCTTTCGTATGTTGTAGATAAAATTGTATATGAACTTTCTTCTTTGGGGTTGTTTATTTGTTGTTTGTTTGTGGGTTTTGGTGGTTTTCTTTTTTAATTATTTGTCATGGGTGAGGGTGTTTCTGTAATGTTTTGAGTTTTTTATACTTTCCGAGTGTGTGGAAGAGATGGAAGAATATAAGACAAGAGATCTTTCTAATGCTGGCATACTCAAAATAAGTAACTGGTTCTTCCTAAGATGGAATCAATCAAAGTAAATTGCATCAAGTGGATAATTGAGTGGATATTCTGAAAAGCATGTGGATGGTATTTTCCCAGGAATCAAGTTAGCGATGAACTCTGCAGAAGCCTTTGAGAAGGAGTAGTAGTTTTTGTCTTATAATCAATACAGTGTGCAGTAAGTGAAGCCAGATTCTAGGCTCTTGCCTGAATCTTGTCTTTTTTTTCCATATTGTCTCCAATAGTATGCTTTACAGACTTTATTCTTAGTTGAATTGACTTGAGATTGGGTATGCTTCACAGAGTTGTATCATAATATTGGTAATTTGTAACTGAGTCCTGATGGGGCAAGAATTCATGCAAAATCTGTAATTTCATAAAACTGGCATTTTCTGTCACGTGAGTTTGGTTGTTTGCTTGTTCCTTCCCTTTTGTTGTTTGTTTCATTCAGGCATGCTGCTTCTGATTGCCCAAGGCCTGTTTGGATGCAGTATTTATCTCAACTGTTGCATGGCACTTTGGAGAAGCAGAACTGAAGAGGACAGTCGGAAAAATTCTGTTTTCTGAGTAGGGTCTGCACAGCTCACATCTAGTGTGGGTTGTGTTGTCCATGTGCAAAGTAGAGATAGATGTGCCTAACTGGAAAAGATTAGCAGCAGCTGAATGGCTGGAGGTTCATGTTCTTGCAGTGAAATGTCACCTGTACTTACTTAGTCATTCTGAATCCAGCCCTTGGAAAATATCAGTGTGGGGCAGTGGGGGAAAGTTGGTAGTGTGGAGACTGTTTGTTTTGGGACTGTTCAGGAATGGGGACACTGGAAACCACTAGGCTTTCTTTACAAAACCACAGAGAATAGTCTTGCCTTAGGAACAATAGCTTTTTTTTGGAATGAGGAAAGCAGAGGTAAAGTCAGAAAAATAAAGGTTTGTTGGGCCAAAATGTTGACAAGGACTTTGTCTTCAGTATTTCTAAATGGATTGTTACAAAGGTACATGGAACTGTAGAGAGGTATCTGCAGGGAGTATGAACACAGAGAAGACTTCTAACTGTATCGCTCTGTAGTCACGTGTTCTGCATCCACTAAACAAAAATGAATTGTCTAGATGCAGCAGGGGATTGTAAACAGAATGTAAGACCATAGTTTCAACTTTCCACAAAGTAGCGAGAAACCCATTCATACATGTTTGCTTTAGGAGCACAGAATTACTCTTGGTAGACTTACCACTTGTGACAAAAAGAACGTTCCTTAAGGAACAGTCAAAAGCTTTTGTTTCTTTTTATAAGTCATTGGAAATTGTTTTCTAGCTATTGTTTTTGCAAAGGGCACAATATAAAAGGCTTATGAAAGGAAATGCTGCATGAAATTACAGTGTCTGAGATCTATTGTTTGACATCCTTGACTGAAAAATTATATGGTATACATGATACTCTCTGAGTAATAATTTACTTCAAATGAGATGTTGGCTCAAATATACTTTTGGGGTATTCGAGCTCTAGATTTTGCTTTTAGAACTGCAGGCAAGTTTTCTGCTCCCTGGATGATACCAGTGGTATCTTTTGACTGATAATGTAAACTTCCAGATAATTTCTAAGATAGCACCTGAAGCACGCTGTTATAGGAAAGAATGAGAGGTCAGAGGTGAGAGGTCTAGAATTTCTTTCTGATATTCTTGGAGTTCTCAGTTTGGCCTGCCTTTAAAGTAGAATTTTGGGATGCTACCTTCAACTGGTTCTGTTGGTTAAATAATTAAATCTTTCTCTCTTACCTGTCAGCCTGGATGGATACAGTCATTGGCATTTGGAACATTCAGAAGCTTTTGAGTGAGTTTATAATTCAGCATTATTATGAATCATCCTATGAAAAGGAAGCAAAGCCATTTCAGATGTAGTGTGGCTTTGAGCATGCATTATTGTGGGTTTAATCCAAAGGATTCGTACTAAGATGTGAGCTATAGTATGAAGCCACGTTTAGACACACACTATATCAGTAGGGCACTTATTTTCCTAGTGAGTTATAAAAGAGAGAGATTTGTGCGTGTGATAGAGGAAAACTATCAGCTCTAACCTGGTTATGTCTGTAGTTTCTCTGCAGATTGGGCTTATTGCTAATGTGAATGAGAACTGTGCCTGGGGTTTAATCCAGAGCTGTGATAAGTCAGCTTGTGTGAAAAACTGTTCAAGTATCTGGTCAAAAACTTTCATCTGATTTGCCGAGTGAGGGGTAGAGGAGTCGATTATTTCTGTGTTGTGGTTCCTCCACTTAGTGTGTGCTTGGGGAATGGATATACAGTGAACAGGATGGATGGTTCTAATCTTCCTGTGTCTAAGAGGTTAGAGCTACTGAATCAAAGTCTCGATTCAGAGAGATAAGTGCTTTATTTGTTCTACTAATGGCCACGATGGAGAGAGTACTGATTGTCAGGTTATGTGGTAAAAGGCCTGTCTGCCCACCCACAAAGGAAGGCAGAGAGACAATGTCAGGTTGCAGGAACCAGAATGACTCTCCTCCCAGGACCATCACAGGAGAGCCGATCTGCTCAGAGGCAGGAACGTGAACCAAAATCACAGACTCAGAGGAATGGACACCCTGACCCAGCTCTTCTTCAGGCTGTCCTGGGGTAGCCTCAGACTAATGCTCCATGATGATGCCTATAAAGATGAGACTTTCCAGAGCACCCCATGGACTGAGGCAGCTTACTGCCTAAAGTTAGGGGACACATTATGGATTGCAGGGGAAGAACATTTTGGTATTACACAAGACTTATGGGATGTCTGGCAGAGGAACCGAAGGGAGAACAAGGAAGGGATCAAGGTGAGTTGGAGAGGAACAAGTGTGGGGAAAATAGAGGAATGAGGAGATAGAAAGGGCAGTTCATGTGTTGGCAGGGCTGGTCAATACCCTTGTCCTGCCATGCCCCGTGTCTGATCAGTGCAGTCTGTCCTGTCTTCCTATTAAACTCAATTTCTAACTCTTTTCTTGGGTGACGGACTCTGTTTCTGTGTGTATAGGTGTCTGCCAGCAACTGGAGCTGGAGCACAGGTGGCAGGGCTTGTGTCTGTGGTGCCAGCAATTGGAGGGACTAGAATGAGGGCACTTATGTACCAGCAACTGGAGCAGAACTTGTCCCGAAGAGTGAGACCACAGGGGTCTGGCTGCCGGAGAGATCAGGGAGCCCTGGTCAAGCGTGTTTGTGTGCCCCTGTTCCTCCCTAGGGGTAAGAGCACGTGGTAGTTGGCTTCTGGAGGGACCAGCGGAGTCTCAGCCAACTGCTGTAGTGTGATGTGTGTCTATGAGCAAGGCAGTCTGTACCAGCTGCTGGAGTGGTGCTGCAAGCCACAGGGGCTTGTATGTTCAGGTCCCAGCAGCTGGGGAGACCTGTGATATTTATTCATTTTCCACTAATGGCTCTTCATCCTGATCAGCCAGAGAGAGGAACATCATGAGGCTACCACTGCTGTTTGTGTTTGCTGTTTGTGTTGGTCTGTGTGGCTTGCCATGTATATACGCGTATGTGTTGTTTGGGTGTATATGTTTGTATGTGCCATCTGAGAGTGCATTCCCAGCTTTCTGTAAGGGTGCATAGGTGGAGACATCTCTTCCTCTAAGGGTGTATGGCCAAGGACCTTTTCAATGCAAAAAGGGGATAATGAAGGAGAAGCTATAAATGAGAACATACAGAGACACAAACCGTACTGACAAATGATAGGGCAGGCAGTAATGATAACCAAACCTTGTCAGCCACACTAGTTGCTAAGGATATGTGGGAATGTTTATTTCATTAAGATTATCTGATGGAGGTCCGATGGAATACAAAGGAAAGGAGGAAGCCATAAACAAAATATATGGAGGTAGAAACCTGTCAGACAAACATGATGGGGACAAAGACAAGAAACAAACCTCGTCAGCCACGCTAATTGGTGGGCTATCAAGAAACTGCAGGCAAACCAGGACTTGGCAACTCACAAGGATGCAAACCTGAGGATCCGGGATGTTGGAGGGATGTCATTGGAACTAGAGACCAGGCATGGGGTCAGGCAAGCAGAGGACTTGTTGCTGGTATTTGAGGGGACTCACAAGTATGGAGTGCCTGTGAGCACTGGGTAGAGGGGACCGTGCCATTATTCATAGGATCATAGAATGGAATCAGAATAACCCAAGTATGAAGACAACCCGCAAGGATCATTGAATCCAACTCCTGGCTCTGCACAGGACCACCCAAAAAATCAGACCCTATGCCTGAGAGCATTGTCCAAATACTTCTTGAGCTCCAGCAGGGTCGGTGCCATGACCACTTCCCTGAGGACCCTGTTCCAGTGCCCGACCACACTCTCGGTGAAGAACCTTTTCCTGATATCCAACCTGAACCTCCCCTGTCACAGCTCCATGCTGTTCCCTCAGGTCCTGTCGCTGTCACCAGAGAAGAGATCAGCGCCTGCCCCTCCGCTCCCCTCGTGAGGAAGCTGCAGGCCGCCATGAGGCCTCCCCTCAGTCTCCTCTTCTCTGGGCTGAACAAACCAAGTGACCTCAGCCGCTTCTCTTAAGTCTTCCCCTCTAGGCCCTTCACTGTCTTTGTACTTTGGACACTCTCTAATAGTTTTATGTCCTTCTCATACTGTGGTGCCCAAAACTGCACACACTACTTGAGGTGAG
>VXAA01007436.1:0-46690 GCA_013399115.1 Anseranas semipalmata | reverse complement strand
ATACACACAGATTGTGTCATAACATGATGCTTTGTGTTTCTTTCTTCAGGTGAAAAATGTGTTTTGTATGAAGGCAAAGGAAGGCAGAAAAAAATCAATACGTGCCTTAGTGGCTATTGGAAATGGTAAAGGGGCTGCAGGTATGTACATTTGCTATACGTGAAAGATGCCAAAGTAATCTTTGCTTGTAATGGCACACTGGGAGGTGTGGTGATTTGAAGGGACTTTTTGCACTTAAAGAAAAAAGTTACCCTTTTTTCCACAGGGCAATACTGAAATACCTTTAAGAATTATGAAAGCTTCGTCTATAAAAGTAAGCTTTATAATCAAATTACATGTTCACTGGGACACTTTGTTTTGTATTTAAAAAAAAAAAAAAAAGACATTGGGAGAAATATATGTGACTAGTATTGGAGCATATATTATCCAGTGGTAAAAACATTTTTTATTTAACCCTAGAGTGATAGAGCTAACCACTGGTAGATCTTACCAGAAGGGATTGTCTATGCTTTCTTGTACATGCTGTTTCTTTTTACTGTAGATACTGTTTATGCTTTAAAAATAATCAAAGCCTGACAGTGTTCAGCCATGCATTCGTTCCACCTAGGCACCTAGCTGCAGAGTGTAGTTCTTTAAAGTCACAAGAAGGAGGCACCTGTAGAAGGTACACCTGGAATCACAGGTGGGCTGTCCTGCCTTGCTGATGGTGGAAGAAAACTCAGCTGACTGCACTCTTCATAGAGGTGCCTGTGCTCGACTAAAATGAACCCAGGCCTCCATGGTTAGTAGAGCAGGTAGTTATGGGGAAAACAGACCTCAGTGGATGTAGATTTGTCTTTCTAGTTTTGCAAATCACTTTCAAGTTCTTGGGGTTCTTGGGGGTTTATTTCCATCTGCTCTAACAACAGTGACCACTTTTTGGCAGTGACCATGACTGGTTGTACATTTTCCTGGGTTATTTTTTAACTAAAATTAATGTTCAAGTAGCTGGGGTTTCTTTTTTTTTTTTTTCCTCCTTAGACCTCAGGATAGTCCCTTGCAAGTATTACTGCTTTTAGTTACGAGGTAGGGGCTTGTTTACTGGTAGTCTCAGCTAGCACGGACTATCTTGATTCAGAAATTTGTAACTAAGCTGTTAAATCAGAAGACCGTAAATTTCCTTGTTATTCAGCCTCCTCAGGAAGCTTTCTTATTTTTTTGAAGTTAATTACGCACACACACACACACACACACCCCAAAAAAAGAAAACTTTATGGGCTTCCTACAAATTTTATATTTATACTTCTAAGGAAGTAGAATACTCAGGGCCCTTTGAGTCCATTCTCATAATAACTTCAGTGATCTGCAGCTTGACTCGTTTGTAGGCTTTCTCCATTATGATTCTTTATAAAGGTCTCTTCAGCAAGCAATTGAAGTCTAACCGTAGAAATGCTCTCTACTGCATGAAGGAAGTGGGAAAATCAAAAGAAACGTGATATTATGATAGATCTAATACAAGCTGTGAACAGAGACCTTTTTTCTTTCTCAGCACAGGCCGGAGAAAGAATACTGGTCAGAGGCATTCAGTTTAGTATTGTTCTCCTTGTAACAGCACTATTTAAGCACAATTCTGCTGCACGGTAGCTCTGACCAAGCTATCTCTAGAAGCTATCAAACCATCTTAGTGCAGCATCTAAGTTGGATCAATTAGCCCTTCCAAGAGGATCCCATCTAAGATCATGGTACTGCTTCATATGTTAGTAAGATCACTCACAACAAAGACATAGATGACTGAGAACCAGCATGTTGTGCCGTGTTCCTCTTTCCAGAAGTTTGGAAAATGCTCTAATAAGTAATCAAAATTACTTATTGGTTAAGAACTTCAAATGGAGTGCCTAACAATCTTGGCCAGAAGAGCCTTTGAGTTGGTCAGAATTGGTCTTTACAAAATGAGAACAAGAATTCCACTTTACTGCAGCTTCTTAAGGGGTGGTATGCAATGCAAAGAGTTGCAAGAAAAATTCTCCATCGGTTTAGCTGAGTCAGTTATCACTGTTCATGGGGAAACACAGTGTAGAGAAGGCTGAAGTACATTAAGTGTTATGGTTACAAATTTTATAAAGGAGCAGGTCCCATTTAAAAAAAAGGGGGGGGGGGCAGTCAAAAGGAAACAAAACTGACATTTGCCTAAACGTGTGCCTATGAGGTCCTACTGATACATCTGTTGGATGGACAGGGTCAGTGTGTTTGGATATTATGTGGTACAAATGGATAAATCCAAGGCATGGGCAGGCTTGGCCTTTTATTTCATATAAAATCATTTATTGTGCATCATCTTTTGAGTCTTAGAAATTGTTACACTGATGTTTGTAATATATACCCTCTTTGTGCTATTGAAATGCCTGCCCATTAATAGTGCTGACCTCCTATGTTCTTGTTTCTCTGCCATTTTTATGACTCGTATATAGTATGTACGTTTATCTTTCACATGTTCAGTTACACAAGGCCAGGCAAGGCTGACAAATACATACTAGTACTTCAATGCAGTTGCACAGCTAGGCCTTTATATGTGGTATATCACTGGATATATAATACTTACCAATATTACATATTGTTAAAGCAAGAGGAGACATTCCATAATGTGGTGGTATTTAAACCTGTCACTTTTCTGAAATCTAAAGGCTAGCAGGTACAGCTGGGACAGGAGACTGCACACCTGAAAAGTGTGCTTTCTCTTAAAGATTTTCTGTTTCACTTTGTCAGTTACAGAAATTATTGAGCATCCTTTGTCTGACAAGAGGTGCTTTGCTTTTGGTAGCCAGCATTTGGGAAGGGTCAGAATCCGAGCCTGTGGGATAAAATGTGAGGACAGAATTATAGAAGATAATGCTATACCACTTGATTGTAAAGGGATCCATAAACTATGCAGCCACTCTGTACTGCAGTGGGTTTCTGGTTCTGTTGTTTAGGAAGTAGTGTACATCTTTTCACTCATTTTTTTTCAAATAAAGTTAAAGCCTTGGGTGTTTTTTTGTTTGTTTTTGTTTTTTCAGGGTATGTTTTATTTAAGAAGCACCCTTGAATGTGCTAAGTTTTTCTCCCTAAGGAGACTTTCTGTACATTCTTATGTGAATACAAACCAATGTACGTTAAAATTCCTGTTAGACCTCAGTGGACTTAGAGATAAGAAGCCTGTTCAGAATTAAAAGAAGATTCAGCTAAAAAAATAAAGTGAATAGCTGTGAAGTAAATAATCCAAATAACAGAGGATTCCTACCTCTTGATAGAGGTAGGAATATGGGGTGCATTGTATTGGTGACAAAGTATAGGAAATTTCATTTGCATTGTTATATGACCATAGCAAAGAAAATTCTGTTTTCAATACATACACAGAGCATCTACCTCTTGGATGTAAGTAATCTCCTTTTATTATGAGCTCACTAGATCTCTCTGATAATGGGATGTATGTGGGAGCTTTATTAAGACAACCATATTTCCAGTTGGGTAGTTGTGCAGAACTTCATCTATTTGAAAGATTCAAGTCCAGTTAAAGCTGAACTTTAACCCCTGTATGGAGGGGAAGAAAGGAATGTGTACATAGAGGAAGGTGTGGTTCTCCAGCAGAACATGTTGCTCTGAAAAGTTCTGCCTACCTTTTCTTTGAAAAGCTTTTTCATGAAGCATTAACATGTCATTAAAGGCTTATCATATGTGCTTAATGATTGAATTGAGGTTGCCCAGGTGGTTTCATTTTTTGCATTTTCTAATCTATTGTGTGATTTCACAGCGTTAATGCATTGCTAGTGAGCTCTGTGTGCGTGTGTATAAAAGAATAGCACAGTTTCCTTGCATTTTCCTGTGCAGGAGTTAGAAAGTAATTGAGAACACTGGGTACGTGGTGCTTTTTTTGGATTAGGCTCCATGATACAGGTAACCCACAGCCCCAGCTGACATAATAGAAACATCAAAAGACCAGAAAAAGCTAAACCCACTGATTTGAAGTTAAATGATGTTAGCTCAATCTGTCCTGACACTATTGGACTACAGAGTTTGCCAATAAATAAATAAAATAAAATTTAAAAAAAGGCTGTCATATCCTCTTACTCATTCCATACAGTCGTCTGAGCTGACTGAAAATGCTCTGAGATTGCTGTGAAATCTCTTCATTGCTACCACAGTTCACCTGGTAAATATGAGTAGGTCTTAGTGTTCAGAGAAGATGAGGTACCAGTTTGGAAACTGACAGTCTGTTCTTTTCCTCTGTTCTACAGGCATGTATTTTTTGCAAATGTGCTATTCTTTCTGTAAAACCTGGTTTTTATATTCTCTATTTTGCTAATATAAACCCAGTCTCCTTCTTTGCTTCTGGGTGTCTTGGAGCTGTTGATATCTGTCAGCTTCCTTTTTTTCTTTCTTCCTTTCTTTCCTGTTAAGCAGAAGACTTCGTTAGGTGAAGCAGTCACCTCTATTTGTTGTTTGGAACAAGCATAGAACAAATACAAGAAAGAATTAACCTAAGACTTACTTGTCTTTGTTTAACAACAAACAGTTGACATCCAATTGTTAGATATTTGTAACTCTGGAACTGTTACTTTCTATTAAATGTGGTTTTCTCTGGGCCGTTTTGTGAGTATCATCTATGCAATGGAGTGGAAATAACAGGCACTAGACTTGGTTGTGAAATTCACTGGTTTTTCCCCTCTGCTTTTTCAAGGTCCTGTCTAAGGTATTTCTCGTTAATAAAATGACTTTTTTTCTGTCTTTCAGGTTTTGCAATGGGGAAAGCAGGTGACAGGATGAATGCTTTACGGAAAGTATGTTGATTAAAAGCAAGTACAAATAATTGATATTGACTTCTTTTTTTAAATAATTGGTATCTTTTGTAATCAACAGAAATAAGTCCATGTATGTGATTTGTCCATCTTGATACATATCAGGTCTCCCTACATTGAGATTCTGTTAATGCACACCTTGTTTTCTTCCTCCTCCTCCCTTTTTTTATCCCTCTTTGCTTACTTGTTTCCATCATCTACACAGCACACAATCTGTTTACACAAGCTAGTATGTAGGAATTTTTCTCTTCCACATGCATTATGACCTTATTAAGGCTCCTTTAGTCTTGAAAATATTATTTATCCATTTACATTATTCTAGTTTGTTTTAATGCTCAACTAAGTTACCAAAATAGCAATGCTAAAATACACATAGGTAGGTAAAGTTGTTACTATACTGAAAAATCTTTTGAAATGTTCAATCTATTAGGCGAAAACAGTTTTTTAAATAGAACGTTTTCATTTCCGTAAAGTAAATGGATTAGGTGTGACAAACCTGCTTTCCTGAGTTTTCTTTCTTGCTTTTTTTCTGTCTAGTTAACTGAACAATGGTAAATTTCAAACACTTTGCAGAAAAATTCAAGGAAAAATGTTTTCTTATTTTATTTGCTAGGCAAAGAACAAAGCAATACGCAGCTTACATTTTATAGAGTTGTATCAGAACCACACAAGTAAGTAGTATGATTTTTTTTTTTTTGACTCTAACTTTCAACAAGTACTGAATATACTAATAAGAACTGGTTGCAACTAGATGCAAAGGGTAAAAATATTATCCCCAGACTGTTTTAGCTAGACAGAAGTACACAGTCTGCCAATCCCTGTGTGAAACAAATTACTATTACCTGCAATTAATAAGCAGTTTGCTCTTTTCTTTCACCCAGGTTTGTATCAACAGTTGTAGGAAGGTACATGAGGAAAAGTTTTGTTAAATCTCTCAACTTAATATTTTAATCTTATCTCCCTTCTATTCTACTGCCTCCACAATGTTTAAAATTTCGATACTTAATGCATAGCATTTCAGGCTTTTTAAAAATGTGTAGCAGTAATAGCAAGCCCAGGAGGAGGATATGGCCTGGAGATGCCCATGGTGTGTTCCATGGGAGCTTTTTGTTAATTCAATTTAATATTATACAAGTCTGTCTAATGTCAGATGTGGTACCAGTATAACAAATAGTTACCTTTTGGAAAATTATGAAAAACAATACCTTACAGTGACGCGTATTTAACCAAGTCATTGTGTAAATAAAAATTCAGTATAGTTGAATAATATTTCACACTAGTAGATTGGGGATTTGATTAAAAACTGGTGGTGTTTCCTCCATGCTTTCCGTTCTGCTCAACATAGAGGCCCTCTCCGAGCCATCCTGACTGTAGTGCAAGAATCCAGTATGCAGAGACTGAGTCACTGAATTGGATGTGTACAAAAACCACCAGAGAAAATGAGTTTGGGGTTCCTTTCAAAGCAGGGAGAAGCAGGAAGACTGGAATGGCAAATTTCTGTACAGAAAATCTAAGAATACCAACGCTGAAGGGGGAAATCTTTGGTTAAAAGCTGAATTACTAGAAAAATCTAAATATGAGGAAGAGGGTTAAATTGTATCATGTGAGGACACTTCATAGTGGAATGTGGATCAGTGGAGGCATGCAGACACTTCATATTTTTCCAGTGTAGCTTGGTTTTGTATGCAGTAGTGAAGTAGTATTCACAGATGTGTAAACATTCCTAAGCGACTACAGAACTTTACCTAGATAAGCTCTCCTCTTTAAAGAACTCAGAGGAGAGGAAAACTAACTACCTGTTCACAATTCGGAAAAAGAAAGGTACTTCTTATGTTTGCTGAGCTAAAGCTATTCTAGAAGGAAGAATTTAGCTGTAATGCCTTTTTTTTTTTTTTCTCCCCCTCCAGTTTACCATGACATTACAGTGAAATTTAAAAGCACAACCATCCGCATGAAGAAGCAAAACAAAGGTAATTAAAGCTACTTGGAAATTTTGAAGTTTTACTAATTACTGACTTTTTACTGATTACTTATTTGATGAAGTTAAATCTGTGCAATGTTCATTTACTTCAGAGACGTATCATTTGGTAATAGTCTACAATGTCTTAAATGCTGAAGATGACCAATCGTTTTTCATGAGAAATACCTGCTGTTAACTACATGGCTTTGTTTTTGTGAATCAGGGTTTGTCCCTCATGCACTGGTGTGAGCTCTAATCATGGTTTTCTTTCACCTTTCCTGCTTCCCCTTGAAGTTAAAAAATACTTCCAGTCCACAGTGGTAGTAAATCACTGTCAATAGCTGTGAAATATGCCAACTCAGCGTGTCTGGTGTCAACAGTTCTGCACAAGAGAAGATGGGCAACTCCATCAAGGCTTCCCTGATTAGACATGCCAGCAAGACACAGCGAGTGCTCAGATATTTGTTTGCTTTCTCACAGGACTATCTCCTGGTAAATGATAGTAGGTAGTGTTTCATTCTGTCCTAGATGGTGGAACTCATGTGATTTATAATATGTAGAGATGAGGAAAATGTACTCACCCACAGACAGGTTTCTGTCCTTGCAATTGCTCATCCTCCAAAAAAAATGAACCCTGACTGCAACAGTACAGATTTTATTTGGAGAATTTCTGCTGTATTAGACAGGAAATTGAGAGAAGGCCATGGCTGCATTCCCCTCACAGCTTTAGCCAAAAGAGATGCACAGCTCGCCACACATTGTCTCTCAATTGTGTGTGCTGTGTCTGATAGCTTCCAGGTGGATGCTGACTTTTTGAAGAGACACTGCTGACTTTTTGCTATCCCTTTCCTCACCTTCAGAGCTGTTGCAATGTATGTCTTGCCAGCCATTGACAATGATGGGGATACATCCAGAGCAACCTTGTAACCTGGTGTCACGTTCTTCAGGATTGCAATGTAGAAAGTCTTACATGAAATAGTTTGGGGAGCTAAAGGTTAGCTTATTTCTAATGCATTGCTGTTTTCAGTGTGACCCACTTTACCTTCTAGGTTCTTTCTGTTTTGAAGACCTATAATGGCGATACAAGGTCATTTCTTTGCATGAATCTTTGAGTTAAACCTTTTATGTACAAAGGTTTGATTCAACTTGTTTAACCTACCTTTCCTTTCAAGACAGATAAAGCTGTTAGTTTATAGATAACAGATGTGCTTTGTTGCTGAGTGCCCTTAATTGGTCCTCTAATTTTAATATACAACAGGAAACAAATTCATCTAGATGGTTAGTTGTTTGTAAATCACTTCAGATTCGTTATGATAAGACCTAAATTGCAAAAGCATTTAATGATTAACTCATAATAAGTCAGAAACAGGATAATTTTCCAGTCAGAACAGTCATTGTGTTCACCTACTTAATTCATCAGTTTCTATAGCCTTTGAGTAAGCTGAAGCACTGACACTTTGGACATATTGTTTGATTTTTGTGTATCTAGTATTCTTGTTCTGCACTGTCACATTAGTAATATGAGAAGATAATTATTAATGTTCAGAGTTACTAACGTATTTTGAAAGCATCTAAAATTTCTGTGAACCTTCAACAATTTCTATTAGATGACATTATTTTGATTCTGGGATGAGGGTTTTTTAATCAATATGACAGTAAAGTGATAGCACGGGCTTAGAAAAATCTTTACAAGTGAATTGGTACAGAGTCTGTCTTATTTGTTTCTGCCGTTCTGTATCTAAGGAGCTCTCAAGGTTGTAAATTAAGTAATTTGTCCTATAATTTTTAAGATAACTACTTTAAAGAAACTTCTGTTTAGTCTCTAATATCATGAAGGAAAAACATGTAAAGAGCAGGAGTAATACAACTTAACTACACGTTTGATTATGCACTTACAAACAAGTAATGCTATTTTCTTTCCGTGGATAGGAAGATTCTCATTAGATGCTGTTTTCTTTCAATGGGACACAGAACAAGACATACCTTCCAGTCACATCTAGTGTGATGTTCATGAACCTCAGAAACAAGGACAACCAACCATGGTTACCTTATAATTAATATTACATCGTCAGGCTATTATCCTCTTTTATTTCCATTTTATTATTAGCTTTGAGAAACACGCTTCATCTCTGTTGCCTTCTCTTTTTCCCGGAAGGCATCCTTCTGTAGCTCACATACTACTGTTGCCCTGCTCAGTGAGGCTTTTCCATTCCTCTTACGCAGTAAAAAAAAAAAATATATATATATATACACCACAGAATGGATTAGGTTGGAAGGGACCTCTGGAGTTCATCTGGTCCAACCCTTGAGCAGGGCCACCTGGAGCAGGTTGCCCAGGACCATGTCTAGACCCAAATAGCTTTTGAATGCCTCCAAGGAAGGAGACTCCTCAACCTCTTTCAGCAACTTGTGCCAGTGCTCAGTCACCTGCAGAGTTAAGAAGTGTTTCCTGATGTTCAGACAGAACCTCTTGTGTTCCACTTTGTGGCCATTGTCTCTTGTCCTGTCACTGGGCACCACTGAAAAGAGCCTGGATCCATCTTCTTTGCACCCTCCCTTCAAGTATTCATGTATGTTGCTGAGATCACCCCCCCACCCCCACCCCCCAAGCCTTTTCATCTCTAGACAGAAGAGTCCCAGCTCTCTCAGCCTTTCATCATGAGAGAGGTGTTCCAGTCCCTTCATTGTATTCATGGGCCTACATTGGACTCTCTCCAGTAGCTCTATGTCTCTTTCATACTGGGGAGCCCAGAACAGGACATGCTACTCCACGTGCAGCCTCACCTTTCCCAACCTGCTGGTGGCAGTACTTCAGAATAGAATAGAATAGTTTAGTTCCAGTTGGAAGGGACCTACAAAGATCAAGTCCAACTCCCTGACTACTTCAGGTCTAACCAAAATTTAAAGCATATTTTTAAGAGCATTATCCAAATTCCTCTTGAACACTGACAGGCACAGGTCATCAACCACCTATCTAGGAAGCCTGTTCCAGTGTTTGACCAATATCTTGATAAAGAAGTTTTTCCTAATGTCTAGTCTGAACCTTCCCTGACACAACTTTGAGCCATTCCCACATTTCCTGTCACTGGATATGTGGGAGAAAAGATCAGTATCTCCCTCTCCACTTCCCCTCCTCAGCAAGTTGTAGAGGGCAATGAGGTTGCCCCTCAGCCTCCTTTTCTCCAAACTAGATAAGCCCGGTGTCTTCTGCCACTCCTCATAGGAGATACCTTCCAGCTCTTTTGCGAGCTTTGTTGCCCTCCTCTGGATGCATCCAAGTTATCTTAACGTCCTTTTTAAATTGTGGAGCCCAGCACTGCACACAGTATTCAAGGTGAGGCTGCATCAATGCTCCTTCTCAGCCAGTGAACCTATTTTGTAGTTGTAAGACTTTAGGTGGAGCCAGAGCCCTCCTCTTGGTACCAGAAGTCTCCAGCTTCCATTCTTCACCTTCTTCAGAGCTTGCTCATGCCATTCTACTAGGGATGGACTCTGCCTGTGTCCCTGCTGCAGCTGACATCTGAGGCTCTTGAAGCTGTTAACACCATTAAGCACCATTTAACACGTGAACACCATTGACTGATAATGCTTGGAGAAACATTTAGTGTGCATTTTGTTCTAGGCTTCAAATAGTTCTGTTCAAGGGGGTAGGGATAGGGTTTGTAGTCCATTACAACCCCCAGATCTTTTTTGTGTTGCTGTTTAGTTAGTCTCCTCTATTTTGTAATTGTGCTTTTGACTTTTCAGCACAGCGCTCTCCACCTCTTTGTTGAATTTCACTGTTTTGGTTTGAAACTCTGTCAGACCTACATTGATTTTTTTCCTCCTGACCTGCAGTACACTTGCAGCCTTTCCCAACATGTTGTCCTCCATTTTTTTTCAGTCTCTGTTCACTCATGCAAGTCATTAATGAAGATAATTTGCAGGAACTAAAGCCATAACTGATCCACAGCAGGATCCTATTTGGAAAATGCTCTTGGCCTTGCACCAGACTGGTGGTAATGGGAGTACAAGCCTGGTCCTTACTTACCTAGTTTATTTGTGAGAGTATTATGCAGAACTGTGTCAGGATGCAAGTCCAGTTTTGTCACATTAGCACCTCAGCCTTGGCAGCTTGTTGCTACCAGTGTTGGCCAGTGCTTTGCCTTGTTGAAGTATCTTGCCAGTCTTTTCAGTTACACAGCATGTTCACATATAGGCAAGTATCCTCCAAAAATCAGGAAACACTTTTCCATATAATGAACATTTTGCCTGTTTTATAACTGATGGAACTAGATTGTGCATTTGTTGAAGCAGGTTTGATGTTGTCCAAGAAAAAAATTGTGTTTATGTCCAGTGGGCTATGGACAGCGGGCATTATTGTCCTTAAGTACAATGACAAATCAGCATGTAAAGTTTTGTAGATGAAGTGTCTGTGAGAGAGAGAGAGAGAGAGACTTCATTGTGTGCTCAGGACTGAAAACAAGCTGTAACATTGTATGTCTATGCAAAATGGAGTTTTTAGGGATAGTATAGATAAATTTCTTCCTGATTTTTTTTTCCTTAATTTCTGACAGGCTTTGTGTGTTAAACTGAAAGGGAGGGATTCATAGTAGCAGCTGGAGCTGGCTGTAATTTTAGCGCAATTAAATGAGTAGTGGACATACTACAGAACAAGATTTAGCTCGAGTAAGACAGGCTTACTGAGGGCTCCAGACTTTGTGTCTGCCACCATTCCAGATTGCTCCCATTTCTAGTGCGTGCCAGCTGGATGAAAACTACCAGGAGTATTATTGCTTGTCTGTGCTGCAGAACATGCTGCCTTTTGGAGTGTGGACAGCTCTTAATCTTCGTTTCTGACCTTTACTTACAACTAGTTATGAGAATACTTTGTTAGCCACATTGATCTATCTCTTAGTGTAAATTAGTTCCTAATGTGAATTAATAAGGGGAAATGCAGAAGAGTTTATCAAATCATAGAATCCTAGAATGGTTTGGGTTGGAAGGGACCTTAAAGACCATCTGGTTCCAACCCCCTGCCATGGGCAGGGACACCTCCCTCTAGGTCAGGTTGCTCAAAGCCCCATCCAGCCTGGCCTTGAGCACCTCCAGGGATGGGGCATCCACAGCTTCTCTGGGCAACCTGTTCCAGTGCCTCACCACACACATAGTGAAGAATTTCTTCCCAATATCTAACCTAAATCTACTCTCTTTCAGTTTAAAGCCATTACCCCTTGTCCAGTCACTACATGCCCTGATAAAGAGTCTCTCCCCATCTTTCCTGCAAGTCCCCTTTAGGTACTGGAAGGCTGCTATGAGGTCTCCCCAGAGTCTTCTCTCCTCCAGGCTGAAAAAAAAAACAGCTCTTTCAGCCTGTCAGTGCACTTTTGTGGCTGTGAAGCCCGGCACTGATAACCTGTAGCTGTAATTAATATGTATGAAAAAATGAGTTATGCACAATTTTCGCATTAGACCATCTTTTATAAGATTCCTTCTACTTGCTATACAGTTATGTATGCTGAAGCCTCTTGCTTTGCGTAATTTCAGCTGGCAACTTGCTGTATTCAGTTTATTCCTCGTTCCTGTATGTAGGACGCGGGCAGCAATCTCAACAAATGATCACAACAAAGCCTAATGTTTTAAGAGAAAAGGAGAAGTCATTGTTATGCTTAATGTCCCTTTCTTTATTCCTAATTCCTGCAAAATGGAGAAACCCCCCATCATATAGTCAGGATTACATATTAAACAAGTGAAAATCCAAATTAAAGAGTTATATAATATGAACATCTGAATGTGAGCTTAACTCAGAGTAGTCGCTTAGTGTGGATTTAAAGTGGGTATTCTCTTTCCAAACTCGTGTTAGTGGCTACCCGGAAAAGCTAATGTAGATTATCTAAAACTGCTTGTATTAGTTAGGACTACATTTTAAATGCTTTTCTTGATTATCTTTGTATCAAAAATCAGTGTGAGAAAATTTCTTATGTTTAAATTACCTTATTCTCTTATATAAGCCTCACTGAATTAAACCACAATAATGCAGTTGGAGTGCTACAGACTAGTTCAAAAAATGTCTGAGCACAACTTTTTTTCCACAGTGGGAGTTTGCTTTTGTGCTTGGAATAAATTTTGTTGAGTGACCGATGAACTAATTGACTGGCTTCTGAGTTTCATGCATTAACAATCTGCAGAAACCTGATTGAATTGAGGTGGGAGAACAGCAACGATGCAAAACACCAGAAATAACATGCTTTAAGTCACTGAAAATGAAACTCTGACAAACAGCCTTTCAGAGATCATTCACTTGTAATTGTGTAGAAAACTGTAGCATAGAAAACAGTATTTTCTCAAAAGGCAGAACAAATGGCTTTGGATGGTTATAATTTCTTTTCCGATTATAGGATAAAAGAAAAAAAGGAAATACTGGTGCAGTAAAACATGCAGCACTGGAATAGATTTTTTTCCTTATTTACTCAGCAGCAAAACTGTTCTGCAGAGTGGATTAATCAATAACCTGGCTTTTCAGCTTTTAAGTACAATACATTAGAACTATCATAAACCAATTTATGAAGATTAATAGAGGTAGGCCACATGAAACAAGTCTCTTGGGGAACAAGAGAACAAAATTGGCCGCCTCAAGAAATAACCCCTTCATTAAAATCTGGCAAGTGTAAGAAACCATTTGCAATTAATGTTAATGCACTATAATTATACATTTGAACTAATATAACACTCTCAACTGGAGATAGATGCGAATAAGATGCAAACCTCTGTTGTGTTGGTGGATTTTGGAATATGTTTGCCTCTCCCTCCCACTCACCTACACATCTCAAGTTGTCACTGTTACTGGTTTTTGTAATTTGGCCTGTGGGTTCAGACATGCACACAAACTTTCAGTTATCTTGTTGCTTTCAACAAGAAGTTGAAAGCAAGTGGGGGTCACAATGTTCATTTGCTCTTTAAGCTTGACTAAATGAATTGTTTTTCTAGAAATAGAGGGAGTGTTTTGCTGTCTTTCCAATGTAGCTTTAGCTCTGAGGAGTCTGCTACCTGCATCATTTCCCTTCCCAGTTCTTCACGTCATGCCATTAATGTAATAGCAGAATGTATGTAATTCGTGCCACTTGCTGGGCCAAGAGGAAGGACGTGGGGTGTCTGCACCATACCTGGATAATCTGTGCAATCTTACTCTCATGATAGTGCATAGTATTCTGCTAGCTTTTGGAATCTGGGGAGGACAAGTGTGTTTTTTTTTCCTGGCTGTCATGTTTTGCCCAGGCTACATAGCTGGTGACTTGCCATTGCTGAGTCAGGAGGCAAGTAACAGGTTCACATTTTGGAGATCAACTACAAAGTGTGAATTTGGTGTAAGTGAGGACAGTGGTGCCTTCCTCAGTTTGCAGGCAGCTTCAGTCCCACTTCTGCTGCTCAGAGCTTTGCTTACCAAGAGCTAAGTAAAATAAAAATGTGTTAGGTTTGATTTGGCTACCCAAAGACCTGTGAACGTCAAGAGAAACCAGTGCCAATGGGCACTCACCCTCTTGCCCGGCAGCTCTGTGTTTAAACCAGGCTTTTCTGTTGGAGCATTGCCTGCTTGGACTTGCCTTCTCCTTCCCAGGCCCTCCCTAATTTCTCTGCCTATGCTGGGTCTGATAGAGGTCTTCAGCACAATCCCAGGCTTTAGGAAGGCACTGTAGCCCTCTTTTATCCCACAGCAACCTGCCTGGGGATGGGAGACACTGACCTTGCTTCTACTGCAGGTTCTTCTCCTTTTGTACCTGTGAGCAGCAACCCCAAAGGGCAGCGGTGCTTGATGCATACCAGTTGTTTTGAGCTGTAACTTCACAGTAGGAAACCAGTTTAAATCCATATCATATGCATGAACCAGGACTTTAAAGTCAGGTTTACCATCATTAGGAGATACCAAAGATGTCATCCAGCACTTGTTCAGTTGAAATTGCAAAGGAAGCAGTTTTGAATCTATTGAAGGTATTGCTTCTTAGAAGAGACAGTCTTGGTGGGAATCCATTTAGATCCTCACCCCTTGTAACGGTTTCATTTTAATGCTCTTTTAAGTAACTTTCTTGCCTTGGTTCTCTGCAGATTTTATTTTTATTTTATTTTCAGTTTTGGGAAGTACCGGAGTGTTATTTATCTGCTGAGTAGGAGAAAGAAATAGCTTCTTGTTTGGTGAATGTTCGTGGGCGTGGTGGGGAATTTGTTTGTAGAAGACTCTTCTAAAACTGCCAGTGGCACTTCTAAAGAATACTGCCCAAACCTATGGTATTAAACAGTTTTTCAGGTTGTGTTTTGTATGTTTTGAGTTTATAGGTGGTGACATTCTCATTGAGTTTTGCTATATGTTAAGTGGAGTATATTTAGTATAAAAAAATATATGATCTTTATGTTAGCATGGCTGCAAAGATTAGGAAGAATGGTCTTTCCAGAATGGTTTTACCATTTGTAAGGTATATTAATGTGTCCTAACATAACAGGTAACAAACATAACTAAGAGAAGGTTCTAGTTCTCTGTTTTTCCTAAGGTAAGTTATATGCTTACAGATAATCACATAATGCTATTTTTTTTTTTTTTCCTCCAGGGTATGGTCTTCGTTGCCACCGAGCTATTATCACCATCTGCAAACTAATTGGCATTCAAGACATGTATGCCAAGGTTTCTGGATCCAAAAACTTGATTAACATTACCAGAGCTCTCTTTAAAGGATTGACACAACAGGTAGATTACACTCTTAGTGGTTCTATTCATTAGGTTAGAGGACAGAATGGGATTGATATTGTAATAATATGTGGTCAAACATTTTATATTCTAGGCTTAAAACAAAGTAGTTTTCCCAAGAGCAAACAAAGTCAGCATGTAAGCAGTTCTTCTGCAGTTGTATGAAGTTGTCCAGTCAGGAACTTCTGTATGTAACTCTGTCTGTTCCACAGCCAAGTGCCTCCAGGAGACATCTGAATTTCTGGGCTTTCATTTGTTGTACTTTTGGTGGCATTTGAATAACCGTGGGCAGATGAAATTGTGGCCTTGCTTTGGTTGCTGCTGCTTGTTTGTCTGCACACTAAGTTTCATGGCCAAAGGGTTGAGTGTTGCAGCTGCTTCTATCACTAGTATAACTAAGATCTCTGAAATAAATTAGAGAGGTGGTGTCATTTCCTCAAACTCAGTGATCACAATGGAGATGTTTTTGTCTGAGCCCCGTCTATAGCCGATGGAGAGATCCAGCGTGCAGCATTTCATCTGACTTCCTCTGAACACGAGCCTTAGGATAAGTTTGTCCTTTGGAAATTCCTGGTTATCTCATTCGGTCGTAGAGTCTTGGTAGCAGTGGGGTTTTAGCTGCCCACAGTGCCAGTATCCCCCTGCAAAGCTATAGTTGTCAAATCTGTCATCCTGTCCTAGCCAGTTTTTTAGTTTAGCCTCAGAAGGGCTAAACTAAAAGGCTGTTGATCTTCTTTGCCCAATGAGATAGTTACAGGTGCTTATCAGTGTCTGAGGATACCCAGACTTGAGAATTTCTATCATACATTTTCAATGCTTTGTCTCTGAGAAAGCCTTCCCCGGAAGAAACAGAAGAAGGGCCTGCTGTATAGATCATTGCTCTGGGAGATGTGTAGTTGATATATTTTCTTGACTGCCCTGAGTGTGAAAAAGCTCCTGTTCCCAGTAAACATGTATTCTATAAAATCCAAGTGTTAACAAAACTTGTATGCGAGGAAGAGGTAGAGTTGAAAATAATGGTGAATTTGTATGATTATATTAGCTGAAATTACCTGTCAGGGCAGTAACAAGCACTTCACTGTCAAAGCAAAATTTATATCTCTATAGAGATATAAAACAGATAATGCATGTTAGTAACATGCCAATGCACATCCTTATTAGCAGGATGCACCTTTCTGGCCAGATCCTTTCCAGAAGCAAGTTCCTCTAGGATGACATTGTAAAGCTGATATATCAGCAGTCTAGCTACTGGAATCCCTGCTGCTTAATATTAGCTCACTTGAAATCCATAAGGATATGCCTGATGAGTCCTTTAATTTATGCAGTGTTGAAAATGTGTATTAGTAAATGACTCTTTTTTTTTTTTTTTTTCCTATCCCATTTACCCTGTAGAGCTTGACCTCAAGTAAACCAACATTGTGCATCATTGCTCCTGAAGTTAATGTCATCTTAAGGATGATTTATACCGGGATCAGCCAGAACAAAACAGCCTCTCCTGTAATGTTTATTAGCCTGAGACTTTTCTAAATTGTCTTTTCTCTTTCCTACTCCCTTTCTGCCCCCAGGAGTCTCACCAACAGTTAGCAAACCAGAAGAACCTCTATGTTGTGGAGTTCCGGGAGGAGCAGGGCCCACTGCCCATTGTTGTGGCAATGCCTGAGGGGACTGTCCGTGAGGATCCTGAGCCTGAAGATGAGGTTCCAGACACTAAGCTGGAGTGGAGTGAGGTGAAAGAAGCTCAGGGAATGAAGAAATCACCTTGGGCAAATGTCAGGCAGAGAGTGTGGTAAAAGATACAGTATGTCTTTCCCTTCTGCTCAGAGAGCTGTGAAAGTCCAGCCCAAATGGGCAGGTTGTCTAAGCTTACATTTCAGAGGAGGGCGCCAGTAGGTTTCATACCATTCACGTTGCTGCTCCCATTGCTACCATTCAGTAACACCATTTACTTTCCCACAACTCTTCTGACCACTGTTCAGCTAGGGACATTCAGGAGGAAACAGCCAGTGGACATGACTTTGACTGCAAGCATGCATTTACATGATTCCTGAAGATGATGCATCATCAACAGGTCCTGGGTTTCCTTCACAAACTCTTGGAAAACTACTGGAAAGATAAGATTGTGGAAGCAATAAAGAATCCTCAGAATGAGTTTGGTGTGGGTTTGTTAGTGTCTTTTTTGCAAAATGCTGATATCTTGGAGATCCTGAAGCAAGCAGCAGTAGTGAGAGTCAATGTGTGTGCTCTCCATGTCCCTCCGTAGGCTCACTCAGAGTTGCGGGGCAACTTAAATCAGAAGGTAGAAGGTGTGTGGCTTAGAGGAGGGGGGCAAGGTGATGATGGGGCAATAGCTAGTTCCTCATTTGGAGCAGAGCCCAAATATCTGAGGACAGCAACCCCACACTCTCCTGTTTTGGCTGGCACTGGAAGTGCAGTCTAAAACCTGTAATCCAGCCTTTCTTATGGTACTCTCCTCTGCATGTGTGCTGGGATAGGACTTGGCTTTGTTCTCTGCCAATTTGGTACTGAGCACAGTAGAGTCTTGGGCCCTACCCGGAACTCAGAAAGTGCTACAGCTGTTAGGGGATAAAAGGAAAAAGAAAGTCCATGATGCATACCAGCCTGTGATTAGAGATGGAGCAAACCACTTCATGTAGCAGAGCTCCAACTAAAGCACACAGAGGTAGGTGCTAGAAGCTAGATCAGCTCACTAAGTGGGAGATCCATCACCCAAGTCCCACTAGATGAACAGACTCTGCGTCCACATATAAGGTCATGGTGCTCAATCTGGCAACTCCATGTTTTTGTCTTGGGCGTGGAAAAAGAGCCAGTGGAACTGAACCCAAAATATGTTTTATCATAAAGCATTAAGTGTGATCGAGGCTATAAAACAATTCAGGAGTTGGCTTCTGTGCCTTCCAGTCTACAAAGCTCGTCATGGTATTTCTCTGTATGCTCTTTCTGCATGGTAGCACAACCTTCTGGTGTATCTGCCACTCCATTTTGTGTTGTCTGCAAACTTGCTGATGGTATGCTGCCCTCATCATAATGATAATTAATGAAGATGTTGAACAGGACTGGACCCAGTATTGATCCTTGGGGTACACTGTTAGTGGCCTCCACCTAGCCTTTGTGTCAGTGATCACTGCACTCTGGGCCTGGCCATTCACCTAGTTTTCAATCCACCTCACTGTCAGCCCTTCTAGCCTGTACAACAACAGCTTGTCCAGAAGGCTCTCATGGGAGACAGCATCAAAAACCTTCCTTGAAGTACAAGTAGACAGTAGATGGGCTCTCCCCTCATCTACCAAGCCAGACATATCACAGAATCTTATCAAGTTGGTCAAGCGTGACTTCTTGGTGAATCCATGCTGACTCCTCCCAATCACCTTCTTGTCCATCACGTGCCTGGAAATTGTTTCCAGCATGAGCTGATCCATCACCTTCCCTGGGATCAAGGCTAGGTTTACTGGCCTGTAGTTCCCCAGGTCCTTCTTCCTGAAGGTAGGAGTGCCATTTGTTTTCCTCCAGTCTTTGGGCACTTCTCCCAGTTGCTGTTACTGATCAAAGATTATCAAGAACGTCCTCACAATTACATCTGCCAGCTCCCTCAGCACTCATTGGTACATCCCATCAGGGCCCATTGACTCACGTATGTCTGGGTTGCATTAACTATTCCCCAACACGATCATTTTCCAAGTTTGTTCATGTTAAGATAGCTGCTTGTATAGATCTTTTACAGCATACAGTTTACTCATCGCTCACCGATAAAGCTGACTGTGNAGCCGCTCCTCGTACATCTTCCCCTCCAGGCCCTTCACCATCTTTGTAGCCCTTCTCTGGACACTCTCCAATAGTTTCACGCCCTTTTTGTACTGTGGTGCCCAAAACTGCACACAGTACTGGAGCTGAGGCCGCACCAGCACAGAGCAGAGCGGGACAATCACTTCCCTCGACCGGCTAGCAATGCTGTGCCTGATGCACCCCAGGGTATGGTTGGCCCTCCTGGCTGCCAGGGCACACTGCTGGCTCATATTCAACTTGCTATCAACCAAAACCCCCAGATCCCTCTCTGCGGGGCTGTTCTCCAGTGTCTCGTCCCCCAGTCTGTACGTATAGCCAGGGTTGCCCCTTCCCGGGTGCGGGACCCGGTACTTGCTCTTAATTCTTTATTAAATATCTTTGCTTCAGACAAAGCAAATTCTTCTGCAATTCAGGAGAAGACGGAAGTGCTCCTAACTCTTTGCATCCCTAGAGGCAAGGTAATTTAGGTACCTGTATACAGGTATTTGGGTAACAGCTAACATTACAATTAAGGTATTCTTCAATTAAGCAAGAACAACCAAGATAACAATCTGGACATAGTTAATGAATTATATGTCTGTAATCTTGTTTGCATCAGAGGAGCAGAGGTTTTACCTGCCTTCAAGTGGCTGGTTTGTCTTTAACTGTTGCCTGATCTCTAGAGTAGATGCCTGCAGACCTTGTTTTGCTGAGGAAACTGGAAGGGAAGAGAAGAGCAGAGGTGGAAACTCCAATTACGCTCCTAGGTGAACGTTAGTCTTGGCTGCAAGGATGTAGCAAGCCTAGTATTTTTAAGTGTGATGGAAGTTTTAAGTGCTCTGAAGAAAGGGCTGGTTCATGGCTTTTTAAATGGGCTCTATCAGCTTACATGTTCAAGGGAATCCTTGAGTGGGAGGGATGGGAGGATAAGTGAAATATGGCATGAGGGGAAGGATGCTGGAGATCAGGTGCTAGCCTGGAGGGGTCCAGAAATGCCTGACTTATTTCATAGGAACATATCTTCATCCATGCAGAATTCCAAATCCTGACTGGACATGGTCCAGAGCAGCCTGGTGCAGCTTTGGGTGAAGTCTCGTGTGAGCAAATGCTCACAGCAAATGTCCCTAGGGTTCCTGCCCTAGGTTTGTCCTGCCACAGCACAAACAGCATAACGCCATCCCCTCAAGTCCTGCTGGTCTTCCTATCAGGTTTGAAAACCCTACTCAGCAGCAAGAAGGAGAAAAAGGGAATGCAACAGGGGTCAAACCTCTGTGCATCCTTATTTGGTGCACAACTAACACAGGACCCAAGGAGGCAATTTCACTGCTCTCATATATGAAGTGAACAGCAATTTCCCAGACAAGCCCTGGACAAGGATCAAGCCTGCCTTGTTTGTCATGACCAATGTTCCTGGTGGGGTCACAGCAGGTTCTCAGGTCAGTGCTATCCTCAGGGCTCTGTTTTGGGATAAGACCTGGGACATGCATGGCAGAAGGGTGCTTGTAGGTCCTGGGAGAGTCTCTGAGCTCTGTGCAGCATCTTTCACTTGAGAAGCATGGAGGTGTGCCATTTCCCAGGCAGTGACCTTGGGCTGCCCAGCTTCTAGGGCACATGGGACTTCATGGCTGCACTGAGAGGATTGGAGGGCTGGGCGTGATGAGCAATGGAGATCCCAGAGGGCTTTTATCATTTTCTTTTTCTCTTCTCCTTTCCTCCTTGCAGGGAATGTGTATGTTGATGTAACTCACCTGGGAGGTGCAATCCAGCAACCTGGTGCAGCAAAGCCACACCTCACTGTGTCACCCTCTGGTGCTGTGCTGGGTGTAGGTACACTCATTTGCCTGCAAGCTATTTGGCTGTACGGGATTAAAGTTGAGGCCGCACTGGGAGGGCTTCGAAGCCACAGTGCTGCTTCGTAATCAGCTCATTTGGATGCTCACAACCCCGTGGTGGCCTTTCTCCCTGCCCAGCCCTCTCTAGGCAAAGACTTGGCCCAGGTTTCTCCCTCCCAGCCTCAGGTCTGCACCCTCAGCTCACCCACCGCTGTACTGGGGCTGGTGAGAGCTCTGTGTTAGCACCACCCGGCTGTTTTTTCCAGCACAAGTTTACAAGAAGGTTATATCGTGCTGGGAGGGAGGTGTCTCAGCAGCCCCGCCGGGGCCAGAAGGAAAGCGCCAGGCAGGTGCAGACTGGTGTGAACTGGTGTGTGGCAAGGAAAGCAGAAGCAAAGCAAAATGAGTTAGGGAGGGGACAGGGCCAAGTGCCAAGACATGGGTTGTAAATGGGAGGTCCACAGGGCAAAGGGACCGGGAGGTGAGGGGGACAGAAGGCAGCGTTTGGAGCAGCTGTGCTGGCCACATGTGGGTGGAGAAGGTGGATGCAGGTACCGCATCTCAGGTGTGACCCCAAATGCCTGATTTTGTAAATGCCTCCCCGTCCCCAAATCCCCCGGAAAAGGTATCTTTGTGTTTTGATGCTACTACATTCAGGGCAGTGCAAATCTGGGCTCCAACACCCCCCCCCCATGATGACGTGGTGTTGAAACAAGTTTCAGCAGGTGCAGATAAACCTTCAGAACCAAGGGCCTTTGTCTACAGCAGAGGTGAGTTCCCTCCCTGCTCTGAAAAGGGATTTCTTCTTCCACCTCTGTTGCAATCAGCTTTCTGTTTCACTAACACAAACAAAACAGGTCAGGCTGGTTTTCAGCAAGGACAAACCATAAAGAATCCAATGTTTTCCCCCTTATTGCAATTAAAAAGCTTCAACCCTCAAAAGTCCACCTAGGACCTGAAACAACAGAGGTGTCTCTATGTCCACTTCTGCTTCCCTTCAGTTCTTCAGACCTTGTTGTTATGCGGGAACTTCAGACTCACAATGGAAGTATTTTTTTCCCCACAAGCTGGGAGAGCTAATTTGGTACCACTGCATATTAGGCACCCCTATAACATGTGAAAACATCCCTTCTTGGGTCTAACCCCCATTCAAATTTACTCACTCGACTTAACACACTGGCGTAATTTACACATTCGGATGAACATCATCACTGAGATTAATTTGTGCCTGTAGTGACTGGACAAGGGATAATGGGTTTAAACTGAAAGAGGGTGGATTTAGATTAGACATCAGGAAGAAATTCTTCACCGTGAGGGTGGTGAGGCACTGGAACAGCTTGCCCACAGAAGCTGTGGATGCCCCATCCCTGGAGGTGCTCAAGGCCAGGCTGGATGGGCTTTGGGCGACCTGGTCTAGTGGCAGGGGGTTGGAACCAGATGGTCTTTAAGGTCCCTTCCAACCTGAACCATTCTGTGGTTCTATGATTCTGTGAATTTGAGTCGATTTAGCCCCTGTCCCCACAGGCTCCCCTTTGCCAGAGAAGCCTTTTCATTCATGCCCAGGTCTGTGCCTCCTCCTTGGGCACTGCCCTGCTACAGTGCAGTGCTCCCAAGGGTGTGCAGGGCTGGGTACGTCTGCTACAGGCGGAAATTAGCGACAGTGGCCTTTGAATGGTTGCAAAATCACAGGAAACCCATCTTTATTAGCGACACAGTGCCAGTGCATGTGAGAACAGTCACGCACCAAAGACAAGCGTTGATTGCCTCTGCTTATCTGAAACATTACTCTAATTATCCATATAATTCTGCTGCAGTCCTATGGTACATTTTCTAAATTGTGTTTCATGGAGGGATTCATAACAGCGGTAATTCCTGGGGTTATGGCTGTGCCTCGTAATTCGGCAGTACCCTTCAGGGGTTGCAAGAATTCACATTGCCCCTGACGCACATTGCACCCGTTCCTCATCACAGGTCAGACGTGGCATTTTCAGAAACAGCACAGAAAATTCTTTTGGCACAGCAGATTCAGGGAGGGAAATAGGCTTACATGGGTGGACATCAATCAAAATGGCCAGGTTTCATACTCATTGCTGTTTAGTGCCCGTTGTTCAGGCTTCCCCAGATAGCAATAACAACCCTGGAGGCATAAGGATGTGGTTCAGGGAGATTTTGACACTTTGAATCCAACTATATTATTCTGATTTAAGCTAGATATTTTCTATTTGGGCCCCAATTACCAACATCAAGCTGTACCCAACCCGGAAGAGACTGAAGGAAAATAGATTGCACCAGGATGCAGGCTCTTGGTCTTCGTTGCCACAGTCCCACATAAAAAGCTGCTTGTTTATAGTATATACATTAAAAAACAACCCCCAAACCCAGCCTGGAAACTGCAGTCGTTGGACAAGTTTTGTGTTTGTGGGATGACCACAAGTCACAACGTGCGAGGGGAGACCCTTAGGATGATTTCCATCGGCGGAGAGAGTATATACTATGGATCACATACAACAGGGTAGCTACGAATGCAAATACCTACAATGGAAAAATACATCAGCCAGTTAAATTTTTATTATACGGCATGAGTTCCTGATCTGAGCAAATACGTCTTAATGCATTATATTTCTATTGACTTTTGCACGTTTGGAGACGTTCGTGTGTAGTGGAACTGGGACTGGCTTCCTCCTCCCCCCTCCAAAGGTTGGTGCAAGTCAAAGATTTGCCCTTGGGGCCACCCCACAGCCACCCACTTGCCAGGCACTCACCACAGCAGCAATGTTCTCCCGGTAGATGAGCGCCGTCTCAGGGAAGGCAGCGCTAAACCCTATGGCGTAGGTGAAGTAGGCTTCCAATACAGCAGCGCTGAGGTAGAACAGAGCTGCTATCTGCTGGCAGATGACATCCTAAGAAGCAAGGATCACACAGTCATTCCCAAGGAGGGAGCATGCTGTGGAGGGAAAAAAACAAAAGGAACCCACACAAGCAAGCCCCAGGCTGCAATTCAGAGAGCAGTAGGAAAAAAGGGGACAATCGTCTACCAGTGATACCAAGGAGGGGACAGGCCCCGAGGTTTGCCATGTCCACTTACCAAGGTGACCCAGGAGCTGCTGCCCCCGTGCGCCCCGCACATGTAGAGGAACAGGAGGGCGATGGTCATGACAAAGCAGAACACAGAGACAAACATCACCCAGCCCTGCAGGATGGGCACTGTGACATTTGAGGCGGCAACGAGGATCCAGACAAGGCCCCCGAAGATCTGCAAGCAAAAGTGGGAGGAAGGGTGAGTGTGGGACAACTGCCTTATCCAGAGCAGAGCCAAAAGCCATACACACCTCTGGTACTAGCACTGCACATGGCAATAGCCTGGCGAGGCCTCTGAGTTCTTCCCAGCCTCTGCTTGAATCCAGGAGCATCTTGCCTCTGATCTGGGCCCAAAAAAGCCTCACTGCACCCCTGCCTCCAAGAGTCACTGCCATTCACTGCCTCCCCAGCTCAGTGTGCTGAGCAGGCTGGTTCTGGACATTTTTGAAGGCTGGTTTTGACAAAAAGGGAATGTGTTTCAGGGCACGTTTTCTTCACACCCAGCATGGTGGATCCCTGAAAGGAGTTGTGTCAAACCCAGCCCACCAACACAAGCAGCCCAGATGTGTGGCCTTGAGAAGGCCACAGCCATGGCTTTAATGAAGGCCTTGTGCAAACCTTACCCTGAAAGGAGAGAGACCAGGTTGAAGAGAGGTAATGCAGCCAGTTTTACTCTCAGGTAGGGGGGGAACAGGGTTGAAGCTCCCAGCTTTGTGAAAGTGCTCCTGAGAGCACTGCCTGGGAAGGAGGGTTTGCTTTGCTGCTCCAGCTACTTGAGTCATCCTACACGAGAGCTGTGCAAGGTACGCTAGTGTTGGGGAACACAAGGACAGCCATATCTAGATCCCATCCTTTCTCCACCAGCAGACTCCTACACAAGAGGATGGGAGCACGATGTCCAATACCATGGAGTGACTGAGCTGTAAGCAGTGTCACTGCACTAAAATGCACTCAGTAGCTTTTCTCCGCAACTTATCAGCCCATTTTTTTCTTGAATCTGTGCAAAAGTTTAGTCTATGCAGCACCTTATGATGTGGGGCCTCTCAGCTGAACCCATACTGTGAGGGGACATGGATGTGGACATGGCACTTAGGGACATGGTTTAGTGGTGGACGTCATAGTGTTAGGTTGGTGGTTGGACTTGATGATCTTAGGGGTCTTTTCCAACCTGAATGATTCTGATTCTATGGGAGCAGTGCTGCCATGGGGAGTCATGCCTCATCACCAGTTGCTCTTGGTTTTGCTGGTTAATGTCCAGAGGTAAGACCATTCTGATCACCAGCATATTCTAGGCCAGCCTTTGCCAGCATCCAGCACAAACTCATCCCAATCATGGCATTTCCATTTCCTTGGAGGCATTTTTGCATGTCAGAAGGAAGCTTCAGATTTATGATACTCAGAAAATGTCACATCATTCACTTCACCCCAGATTTATGGGGGAGACTTCACTGATTTCATTATGCAAATCAATATATTAGATCAAGGATGTGACTGAGACCTTACAAATATCTGGGTGGAAATAGTTCTTCCAAAGTGTTGCTGTTTTGGCACACCTTGTGACAACCAAAGATTGACAGGTGTCAGTCACTGTTCAGGTGTCAACCTGAACACAAACCCAGGTCCTGAGATAACCTATGTGGTTGACAACTTGAGTGCATTGCAGCTAAAGATCCTGGAGAAAAACTTGCAGTTGCTCCATTAAAATCCAACACAGTCAGAGTGAGACATGAGACTTCTGATTTCCCATCTCTCCTTTCTTCAGGATATGATTTCTCACTAAGGCAAACTTGTTTGACGTTTGACCACTGATTTTGGTTTTATGGCACTGTTGTTCAATGGACAACAAAGAGGCTTTCAGCAACAATCCACAGCACATTGGAGACCACAAGCTGAGAAAAACTTAACTTTCAACTAGCCTTTTATAATACAAACAAAGCTGTTTTCAACTTGTTTCAGCTTCTCCACATAGGCCCGACTGCTAAATTTTGTCTAGATATGCAGAAAGCTCTTCAAATAAAATAGAAGACTTAAGAATTAAACCCAGCCTCACAGAATACGAATGATAGTTCCTCATCAACATCCAGATGTGGCAATCATCTCAGCTGCAGGCAGGACCTTGGCAGGACCTTGTAGCAACTGTCTAAGAATTTGAAATTATTTTTTTTTATTGGTTGTTACCATATCAACCCACTGCAGGCAATCGCAGATTCCAGTGACGATTGAGAAATTCTTTATCCTTCTCCTGAACGCTGTGATTCAGAGGAGCCACCTCCTTTGTACACAGTGGAGAGCATACACCTGCACAACTGGGAGTCATATGCCCCAGCGATGGAGAAACCCAGTTCTGCTGCATTCCTCCTTGCCGGGTGGTGCCCGAGCCTTTAGGATGCACATTTCCAGACCTTCCTCAAACCACAGGGTGTTTCCTTTTGGCTCATTAAGCAAGCTGCCTCACCAAATTCCCTGCAGATAGGAATTACAAGCAAACAGCTCAAGGCACAGCCAGTTCCATAAGCATGCCTGGGTGGACATCATGCTCAGCACCAGGACCACCCGGCCAGTGTCTGCCCAGCCAGAACCCCCCAGGGATTTGGCATCCTCCTCCATGCAGCTGCAGGAAACCTGGACTTTGTTATCAGAGCCTGGCTGCAGAGACCGTGTCCTCAGAGCATACCTGGGGGGCAGCGGGAAAGCCTTTCTCCGCACATCAGTAATGCCTGCTTTAACCAAATTCCTCTTTGCTTGTCCTCTTTTGCTTGTTATCATTTGGAGAATAAAGTAAATGCTGTAAATCCCAGGGACGTGGACTGTGTTGGGGGACAGCGGCGGCTTTGGTCCCAGGTGGCAAAGTTGAAGTTTTTAGCATGAAATAATCTGAGCTCCGTCCTACAGTACGGAGTCAAACCACTCAGTGCTGGGTGAAAGCACTCAGGCATAGGAAAAAGCCTCTCAAACTGCCCTGAGAAAGGCAGGTTTCATCGGCAGGGGCAGAGAACACAGGAAAAAGTTTCTCCTTGAAACTTTCCATCTTTCAGTCAATGCTCACAGCAACGGCTTTAATTACCCGTGCCAAATCCTTTAAGATGCTAACCTTCTCCCACTCAATGAGATTACAAAGTGGGAAGAAGTGGCAAGGCACTCATCCACCCTTCACTCACCCCATGCCCAGCTCCAACACTGCAATTCCAGCCCAGGAACATTGCAGCTTCAGCAGCCGGGGCTTTTTGCTGCTGCAGTTACCCCACCTAGCTTTTACCCCCAGCTTTAAGAAAGCATTTTATCCTCTGCATGCATCAGTTGCTCAAAATCACCTACCAATTAATTTGCTCAATTTGGCTATCTAGATTAACCCCACCAGCAGCCCTTGCAAATCTGTTAGGCAGCAAATTACAGAAGGTTTTCAGAGGTGCTACAAAAATCCCCTGCAGACCGAAGGGGAGTTTTAGAGCCCCAGTTTAAGGCTCATGGCTTTCTTTAAGGGTGAGTTGGGAAACCAGGGGCTGTCCCCAGAAGCTTACTGCTCAGGGGCCTGGCTTGGCTCCCGGACCACGCTCTTTCTGATAAGACTCAACCCTTGGACACCTGCAGCACCCAGCGTGCTGGGTGCCCCACGAGCAGCATCTGCCCTCCCTGGGGAGAAGCAGGCACTCACCAATTCAGGAATGAAGAGCACATCTGGGAAAGTCGTCAGGACGGCCAGGCCGCTGGGCAAAGAGCTGGTGGAAGTTGCCGAGGACATTGTGAACGTCTCCCGCAGTGACGGTCGGCCACTCTGGAGGCAGCTGCCAAATGCAGCCTCCTTCCCTCCCTCTCTCTCTTCCTCCTTCCCTCCCTCTCTCTCTTCCTCCTTCCCTCCCTCTCTCTCTTCCTCCTTCCCTCCCCTTCTTCCTGCTCTTCCCTCCCTCCTTCACGCTGGCAGGTGAAGACAGCTGTGAATGTCACAGGTGTGACCACGTATTACTCTGCGGCCGGTGGGGGCCACACGGGAGGTTTTCAGGAGATGTGGGCAGCCCTGGGGCGGTCTGAGCACAAGTAGGGACACACCATACAGGGCAAGTCCTTGGGCGGTGGTGGGTGGCACTGGTTTACGTCCAAGGGCAACAAGGGTGATCTGTGCCCATCCATCCTGCTGGGCAGCATCTCTCATCCCCTTTGTTTGCACAGTAAGTCGGCCTGTCCCCCACCTGCATGAGCTGGCCACAGCAGAAAGCACAATGACAGGTGGCAGAGCAAGACGGGACGTGCCAGCTACTGGCAATTGTTAGGGCTGGGAGATGTCCCATGGGGGGAGATGTGTCCCAGGACAGTCAGGGGTAGTCACCTTGCAGGGTCACCACCTCTGTCATCCCAAAAGGAGACTGGATAGGCCAGGGTAACAAAAAATGGCCTAAAATAATGAGATTTACCAAGCCATTTGGGTTCCTCTTTTTTGCTTTTTTAGCCTGGAGTTCATGCGAGTGAGTCACTTCCCCTTCCCATTATGCAGGGTGTTTACTTCTTATTAACATGCCCACTCAGATACCCAGCAACACCTCATCACTGGAGGCCAGGGCCAAAGACATAAAACATCAAGAAATTGAAAGAAGCAATGTGGCCGTTGTGGCCAGTCCACTGCTGTGGACCAGTGACCCATAGAAGAAATGCCCATTTCAACCTGTGTACGCTGCTTGGCCTTCGGCAGCTGCTCCCAGGCACAGGGCTTTGGTGTGGGGTCTGGAGCAGGAGGTGCCACTGGTCCCAGCCCCACGTGCCAGGTCTGTGCAGCTCCAGTAACTGATGTTGTGAGGTCTGGCCCAGCCAGCTCCAACCAACCTCCCTGCAGCTGCAAGGGGGGGTACATTCAGTCCTCATCGCTTCGTTCCCTGTGACAGGGGCAGGACTGGGGTGCCCTGAGCAGCCCTGAGCATGATGGTGAGGCTACAGGAGTTGGCTGCGTTGGAGTGATAGTGGCATCTGTGAGTTGGTTGCAGATCCTTAGAATCACAGAACCATAGAATGATCTAGGTTGGAAGAGACTTCAAGATCATCAAGTCCAACCATCAACCTGACCTACCAAGTCCCATTGCTAAACCATGTCCCTTAGTGCCACATCCACACATCTCTTAAATACCTCCAGGGATGGGGACTTCACCACTGTCCTGGGCAGCCCGTTCCAATGCTTGACCAGCCTCACCATGAAGAAATTCTTCATAATGTGCCATCTAAACTTCCACTGGCACAACTTGAGGCTGTTGCCTCATGTCCTGTCACCTGTCACCCGAGAAAAGAGACCGACACCCTCCTCATTGCAGCCTCCTTTCAGGTAGCTGTAGAGAGCAATGAGGTCTCCCCTCAGCCTCCTCTTTCCAGCCTGAACAGCCCCCGTTCCCTCAGCCGCTCCTCATATGTCTTGTCTTCCACTCCCTCCACCAGCTTCACTGGTCTCTGCACACTCAATATCCTGGTTTCTTTTGCAGCAGGTTGGCAGGCAGGTAGGAATGGTGAGAGCTCTGCAGGGATGAAGGAAATAAATGCCTGTCCTGAACCACAGGACACAGAGAGATTTGGGGCGGTGAGTGCAAGAAAGGAAGGCAGTGGGAAAAGGAGGAAGTAGTGGGGCAGATGGCTGGAGGAGGCTACCGGATCAGAAAGGTTGGACAAACCCTTTCCATGAGCAGATTAGGTGAGGGAGGTGGTCCCCACTTTGGGGAAGAGGCACAGGGGTGATCCTGTGTCCTCTCCACTTTGTTTTATATAATGCTCATGGGAACATGACCTAAAGGAGAAGGGATCCTCTGGCATGTGCCTGAGCCCAGACAGTTTGGAGTATCCTACCAGTTTGAACAACAACCATCTCTAGGACGTGCTAGGAGCACTGCAGGGACTATGAGCATCTGTGACCTTGGCAGGACATGCCAGACAGGCTCTGGGGGTGCCCAAGGGGCACACAAGGCTGTGTGTGACCCACACAAGGCTGACATGCAGCCCACTGAGCAACAAATAGCAGGACCAAACAGCACCAGCATCACTGCCAGCAACAGGCTGGCCACCAGTGAGTTCCTGCTACTCAATGGTCACTGCAAGGAGGTTGTGGAGAGCAGAACCATCAGCTTTGTCAAGCATGATCCCAAAGGAAAATGATTCTGCATGGAGATCAGCATGCTCCCAGGATCACAGCCTAAGCTGAAGCCACCGCTGCATACAGGGTTGCACCATTAATGTGGAGGTATTTCAGGACAGTGAAAACATGTTATAGCCAAGCTGCCCTGCTGCTGTCCAGTGTCAGCCCCTCCTAGCTGTGCCCATCACTCCCCACCCTGCACCCGATGACACCCTGCACACCCCTCCAGGGCCTTGCATTTCCCAGCACCGCCAAACTGCTCATTTCAGACACTGCTGGCTCCTGCCGGCCCACAGCAGATGTGGGTTAGGACAGGATTTGGCTGCTGAGCAACCTCGTCTGGAGCTCACCCAGATGCCTCCGAACCTCACAGACCCTCTTCAGTGAATCACAGCCACCCGCACAGTGAAGGAGCATTTCCTGATGGTCAGGGGGAACCTCCCGTGTTCCAGGTTGTGCCCATTGCCTCTTGTCCTGGCACTGGGCACCACTGAAAAAGAGCCTGGCTCTGTCTTCATTGCATCCTCCCTTCAGGAATTTATAGATGTACGTTTAAACGTGCAACGCTGTCCCCAGCACATGCCCAGGGGTGAGACTGGAGCACTCACAACACAACCTGAACCCAGGGCAACTCTGGCAAGAGCTGGCAAGAGCTGTCCCAGTCCAAAGAACAACCACGTATGAACCTTGAAGGACTGAAAGGAGCTACATTTCCCCTGGGGATGCCTGAGGGAACAGGAAGGAGCTGACATAGCAGTAGCAACATCCTGAGAAACCTTTGTTTGCAACCAGCAGAGCCTTAGCAGGGAGGGACCCAGGGCTTTGCACAGAGGCGGTGGCTGAGAGTTCGTGGGGATGGGTGTCAGCTACTCCTTTGACCTGAGGCTCTCAGGGAGGAGGGAAGGGCCCAGGGAGAGAAGGAGCAGGATTGGGCCCAGGGACCATGTGGGGTGCTGCTGTGTCTGGAGGGACAGCTGCCCCAGACCCGAGGGTGCATGGAGCCTTTCTTGCAGCTGAGCCCTGATTCAGGAGGGTCAGGCACCCTTGTAGCTGGTGCTAGGTCTTAGCAGTGTACATAAATACCAAAAGGGAGGGTGCAAATAAAATGGATCCAGGCTCTTTTCAGTGGTGCCCCGTGCCCGGACAAGAGGCAATGGGCACAAACCGGAATGGCCCCCGCTGTGTCAGCATGGAGCAGCACGGCAGCGAGGACGTGGTCCTGGCTGAGGGCAGCGCCAAGGTCCCCGTGCAGGGCAGCTCTGCCAGCCCCCCTGACACATGGGTCTCACGGGCTGTGCCTGTTTCTGACATACTAGAAACACCCCAAAATTTGCAACGGGTTTCGCTTTTTGGGAGCGGGGCCTGCTACTAAACGAAGCCCCATTGATTGCGCAAGCACAGGGCACACAAGCCTTTCCTGTGGCGACAGCACCCTCCAGCTGCTGCCTCTGCAGCGCAGCACCCATTGCACGGCGCTGGAAACAGTTCCCTCTGCACCCATCGCATCTGCCATGGGGTCTTTGCAGATCTTCCTGGGATCCCTGTGCCACCAGCAGGCAGTGAGGGGTCCTCTGCAGGCCCTCCTGCTCCCTAACAGAGTCACCATCGGGTACCAAGCAAAGCATTGCCTCCCTCACACAAAGCCCTGGGTCGCAGCGATGGGCGCATTCCCCTCACCTGGCACACCCCAGAGCCCACGAGGCCATCAGAGGGATTGAGTCCTGCTCATCTCTGCCCTCTTCACCTGACTGTCTCTGAGGCCAGTTACTCAGCAAACAGCATCAGCGGCTGGGTGCAAGCAGCCATCCCTCTGCACCAGCCCAGCCCAAGCAGCAACAACCAAGTCACAGAAGCACAGAATCACGGGGTGGCTGAGGTGGGAAGGCACCTCTGGGGGCATCTGGTCCAACCCCCTGCTCAAGCAGGGCCACCCAGAGCTGCTTGCCCAGGACCATGTCCAGGCGGCTTCTGAAGATCTCCAAGGAGGAGACTCCACAGCCTCTCTGGGCAACCTGTGCCAGGGCTCCGTCACCTGCACAGTGAAGAAGTGCTTCCTGATGGCCAGGTGGCACCTCCTGTCTTCCAGTTTGTGCCCATTGCCTCTTGTCCTGTCACCAAGCACCACTGAAAGGCTCCGTCTTCTTTGCACCCTCCCTTCAGGTACTTGCAGACATTGATGAGATTCCCCCCCCCGATCTAAGGCCCCTGGAGACATCACAGGTGACACCAAATGCAGAGTTGCTGGAGCTCCCCAGAGCACCCAGCTCCCAGCATGGGGATGCCTCCTGCTGCTGTGTAGCAGGTCGCTGCCAACCCTCTCCGCTGAGCACCAGCCACACTCCCCAGCCCACCACAGCCAGCCCTGGGGCACAGAGAGGCTTGAGGAGAGATGAAATCACTGTGCCCTGGCCTGCTGGGGAGCTGCGGCTCCTGGTACAGGCAGCAACCCTGATCCATCCTCAGGAGCCTGAGGCCACCAGGACTGAGACCACGCTGGGCTCAGGGTTTATCCCAGCCTGCCCGCTCCATCCCCACTGGACCAGCAATCTCACGCTCCCAGGCACCAACCTCCAGCTTCAGTCACACGCTCCAGGTTGGGCCAGAAGCCAGGGGACCTGGGGCCCCAGGGGGTTCTTCCTTCCCAGTCTGCTAAAGCACGGTGCTGCTCCGTGTGCCACAGCTGCCCAGCGCTGAGCGTGGGTCAGATGGATCTCTGGGCAGTGCCCCGTGCTGGCACAGCTCCTTCTCACCAAGGATTTTGGAGGACATTACAGAGATCCTGGGCCTCAGGGCCACTCTCCTGGTGTGGAGACAGACCCCCAGTGGAGACAGCGGTGGGGGCAGCAAGGTTGGAACTCATTTCCCCAGCTGCCAGGACTCTCCCTCGTGCTACCCCATCCTTACCCTGCTGCTCGGACCCCAGGGGAAGGCCTTGTGACATCACGGAGCCTTTTGTGACATCATCGCTGAGCCAGTGACATCATCAAGCTCCTCCCACGCAGACACAGGGCGGGGGGATGTCCCCGGGTGCTGCTGGCCACCAGCAGAGCTTGATGGAGGGTGGCAGCCAGCCCTGGCCTGAAGACTTGTCCTTGGGAGGGAGCAGAACCATGCTCAGACCAGCCTTCTCCATGGTCCTCGTGCTTTCCATGGCCCCTCTGCTCACTGCTGACTTTGGCTTTGGAAACCGCCCCACCTGGACCAGGGTCAGCTGGGATGACCTTCCCCAGGACCTAGAGCACACGAGAACAGTGCTGCAGACCTCCCACCCGCCCTGCCCTCTGCACTGGCTTTGTCCTGCCTTTGCTCAGCTGCGTCTAACCCCCGAGTCCCTGGAGATGCTTTACACCTACAGCCAAGCCCTGTGGCCGTTCTGTGGGGTTTTGCTTGCATGCTGGCTGTGGCACAAAGTCAGGAGGCAACGGAGACATGTAAGTGACTGTGGTCACAGGCAGGGTGGTGCTGGGCCTCTGGGAACAAGAGACTGCCAAGGCCTCAGGCAAGGCCACTTAACCCAAAGAATAAAAACTTGCATGGCCAAGAAAGCCTCAGCAGAACCCAAAGGGTCCTCCACATCTTCTGCAGGTCTTTTCCTACCTCCCCAGGAGGCAGAGGTTGGTCACAGCCTTGGAGGGGGAAATGAGGACATGCTGCCCTGCAGGGGTTGAACCTGCCAGGAAGAAAATACAGGGTCCACCTCAGGTTTTCTTAGCACAACCTGCTGCCTGGGGCAAGCCAGTGAGGTTGGAGTTTCTGGAGAAGATGCCAAGCCCATCCTGACAGGGCTCAGTCCCCCAAGGCCCCTACCCATTTCATTGTACCCCCTGCTCTGCTATTTCCAGGAGAAGGTCTGGACACCCTTGGTTTCTGTGGGGACTCAGTGCCAGGATGAGTGCATGTGCTGCAGCCATGAGGTCCTCTGCCGCCTGGTGGCAAGCACTACCTTGATGAGGAGCTACCTGAGGCGCCTCCGCCACCTCCACTGGCAGGAGGGCAGGCAGAGGCTACACAGGAGGAGTCCAGAGCAGAGTACAAAAAAGAAGAGAAAGGTGGAAGATGTGCAAGAGGAGGAGAGGCTTATGTCTGCCTGTCTGTACAACCCTAGCTACAGCGGGGCTGCGGAGGTGCTGTGAGATTAAAGGGGATGCCCTTCATCTGCATGCTTGGAGGATGCTGCCTAGGTTTGGGTCAGGGTTTAGGGCTTCGGTTTAAGGTTAGAGTTTATGGTGAGGGTTTTTCCTTTTGTCAGCAATGTACTTAAGACCTTCTTGTTTTCCTTGATATATGCCTGGACAGATTCAATTCCACTTGAGCTTTAGCTTTCCATATTTCATCCCTGAAAGTTTGAGCAATGCCTCTGTAATCCTCCCAGGTTAATGATAACAGTTAAGGCAGTTAGCCTTCTTTGCAGCCAGGGCACACTGCTGGCTCATGTTCAGCTCGGTGTCCACCAGGACCCGCAGGTCCTTCTCTGCCCAGCCGCCCTCCAGTTGGGTGCCCCTAACATGTGCCTGAGGTTGTTCCTCCCCAGGTGCAGGACCTTGTACTTCACGGAATGGTTGAGGTTGGAAGGGACCTCCGGAGATCATCTGGTCCAACCCCCCTGCCGAGCAGGGTCACCTAGAGCACTTCTCTTTGTTGAACTTCATGAGGGTCCTGTCAACCCAATTCTCCAGCCTGTCCAGGTCCCTCTGGATGGCAGCACAACCCTCTGGTGTGTCTGTCACTCCTCTCAGTTTTATGTCATCTGCAAACTCACTGAGGGTACACTCCACCCCATCATCTGGATCAATAATGAACATGTTGAACAGGACTGGACCCAGTATTGACCCCCCCACGCACACGGGTACTCCACTAGTTACTGGCCTCCAGCTATAACCTTTGTGCCACTCACTAATCACTGCCCTCTCAGCCTGACCTTTTAACCCATAGTTTTTAACCCCTTAGTTTTTTTAACTCATCTCACCATTCTGCCCATCCATCAAACCAACATGGCTGGAAGGCCTTGCTCAGCCCCAAGTGCCTGACACATCATAGTAAACCCATGCATACAGGAGATCCTGAATGAGGAACTCCAGGTAAGAGGTTCCACCTGAGGAACTTCAGTCATCCATGATGCTCTGCTCTATCCCACCTGCCTCAGGAAACCCAAGCTTTCTCAGAGGTCCCAGCTGGCCACAGGAAACCCAGGCATCAGATGGGGGTCCTGCTCTGTCCCCCAGCAACCTTGGGAACCCAGCCATTGGTTTTCCTGCAAGGACTGGCCCCACTGGGGAAGATGAGGGTGCCTGGGCAGCCCCACCACATCTCTTTCCCTTTTGCCCTGGGGAGAGGGCCCAGACAGGCTTCACTCTTGTTCTGGGGCAGGGACCCCATTTGCCACAGAGGGGGAGTAGGGCTGAGATTTCCACCATGAGAGACTCTGGGGCTCAGCCATGATGCTGAACCCAATGGAGGACTTGGAGCAGGGGGGTAGGGGGAGAGGAGATCAGTCCTCTTTCCATTGTCTGCCCCCTGGCAGATGTCCCCTGCCTCGAAGGGCCTCCAGAGGCACCAAAATAGACTCGCAAATGCCCAAATGCCCCCACCTCCAAGCAACCCCTAGCAACCTCACACCCTTCCCACCTCTCCCAGATGATCCCCAGGCCCTGAGAAAAACCCTGCATCTCCAATCCCACAAATCCGCAAACTGCCCCCCACCAAGCCCTTATACATCTGCCTTCTGCTGGGTACCAGATGTTACCTTCATCAACATGCAAGCACACGCACTGCATCCTGCCTTGCATCTACTCCCAGACACAACAGCCCCATCACTCTGTGTGGTCTGGCACCCTGCCCTCTTTCCCATCATTCCCCATACCTTTTGCTGTTCCCTGAACTGCCCAGAAAGGAAAAGGCGTTTTGCCTGACCTTGGTGAGGATCCCAAGCCCTCACCAATTTCACAAATAACTCATGGAATGAGCTTGTCTAGGTCACATCCTCCTCACACCAAAGTGTCTTGCTCTCCCTTTGCACCCGTATCATGTCCCATATAGACAACAAGGAGGCTTGTGCTAGGAAAAAAACTTTCTTTTATAAACAGATTTTTTCAACCCTTGTTCCTCAGGGTTTTCTTTTTTGTTTGCAAAGATAAAGTATAATCTAAACAACCTCTGCACATATTTTTTATATGTGTGTATGCATGCATATATTTATACACTTAAACGCAGCCTTGCGAACCTGTGCCACTCATAGCAGCCCATCCTGCTTTATGACAGAGAAGACAACTCCAACAATAAACAGCAAAAAAGCTGTCTCCTCAAATGGAGGAATGCATTGAGCCATGTCTGTGGCTCTGGAGGGGACCCCACCAGCTCCATATGGGAGGCTTTGGCTTGAGTGTTAACACATTGCTGTTACAGTATTTCTAGACACGGGCTGGATTAGACAGTGTCATGCTAGGACACATGCCACAGCACTTGGGTAGAGCACTCCAAAGGACTGAACAGTCTTTTAACAGGTGGCAAGCAGTCCTCACTTAGAAAATCACAGTTCAGCTCCAGACTCAATTAGATGATTGTATCTAGGGCAGAAATGGAGACGAGAGAAAGGGAAGGAGATGTCTTTCTGAGAGAGGTAACCACAGTAACACAGCCCATCTGTCCAGAGCAATGGTTCTGCATATTAAGCAGGAGTCACTGAGGAAGCAGCCCCCAAAAGAAATGCATCTTCATTCTGCCTGAGAGTTCCTCACTATCTTTGAGGAAAGACACTAAGACAAACTGGTCAAGACAGCCTGGAGGCAGAGATCCAGGCTGGGTGATAGCCCATCTCTAGTCATAGGCATCATCATCGTCAAAGTAGGAGTCACAATCAAGGTTATCTGACTCATCATCAAACAGAAAGTTGTCTTCATCAAGGTCATCATCATCATCATCATAGTCTTCCTGCCACTGTGGTTCATACTCCTCATCTTCAATCTCTTTTCCATCTTCATCTGTGTTGGGGGAGTCACACAAGACGGTACTTTTTGGCCTATTGAAGAGGAGAGCATCAAAGCAGAGACCTTGCCCATCCCCAGGCTGCAAGCAGTAACTGTGACCCAGCCCCACACCACTGTCACCCTCCACACTACCATCACCTCAGCAATCTGTGCCAAAGCCATGCCTTGGAAACACAGCGGCCATGCAGGCACACCTAGGAGGAGGTGATTAAATTGCCTTATCCATGCATGCAGCACAGAGATGTGCCAGCAAGCCACCTGCAGATTGGCCAACAAGCTGCAGTCAGCAGCTCTGATGTCAGCCTCCTTGGAAGAGACTGGAAACCCTGCCCTGAAACCCAGTCTCTCTTGGCCCAGCAGTCATTCCTTCTTGCAACCTTCAGCACCCAGTTCAGCTCCTGGAAACACAACAGCTGTCCAAGGGTGTTGGCCACACTGGACAGCAGGTGCCAGTTGTGTTCCTTGGTTTAAGCAGTGTGTCATACAAGAATGAACTTTGTTTTAAATTCGTCACTTTTCGATCACACTTAACACCTGCCAGCTCAGTACTCTAGGACAGGGTCACAACAAACCATCCATTTCACCTCTCAACACACTATTTTACAGCTGTGTCACTTCTTCCCCATTCCCTTCCTAAAATGTCAGGCCCTTCTGTTTCTCTCCATGTATGTTCTTCTTGCTGCTCTCATTCAGGCACCTCCTAGATCTCCAATACACCTCTGAAGAAAGAGTGGGTCACTGCAGGAACCCAAGAGAGCAACAGGTAGAGCAACATCCATAACTGGGTCTGCCAGCAATGGAGCTTTCTTGACCATAGCCTCATATTAAGTGGAGGTTTCAATGGGCTACACAACTGTGTTACATTGTTATCTCAAACCACAACACAGGATGCAAGAAATTAGTATCTTATTAATTCTTTTGTATTTCAGTGAGCACAGGAGAAAACTCTGGTCACCTGCTTTTCTTCTGCACTCATCATCTTTCCTTGTTACCCCACTAAGAAAACTCACCCTATACAGGCAGGAGCCGAAGAAGGCACATTTGGGAGTTTCACCTTATTCTGACCAGGATCTGCCAAAGGCTCAAGCCCAACACGGAAATCCTGCCAGTGTGGAAGAATAAGGAGAGGAAAGAGACAATAAGTGATCTGAGGTGTACTTTGTGCTGCAAACCCCTTCCCTACATCCACACCTACAGCACCTCAGAGTCTGTACCGTCAGCTGATCAAGCCCCTTTCCAGGTTTGCCAAGATCAAACTAGACCAGGGCAGGACAAGCCACCAACAGGCATGTGGCCTTCACCTGTGTGGAGTGCCAGAGAATTGCAAAGAGACGCTCCTTGATCCGGTGCACCAACTCCAAACCAGTACTGAAATGCTCTGCTTTCAGGAGCTGAAGAGAGGAAGTCAGGTCCTGGTACTGCAGCAGGGTTTCCTCTGCAATTCAAGAACAACAAAATCACACTGTTCCCCACACTCTTAAGCAGAAACCAAGTCCCCGCGCTCAGATTATCAAGCCAGTCTCAGCTACTTAGGTCCCTTGTGCATGCACCTTCCTCTTTCAGAAGGGAACATATTGCTCATTACTGCATCAAACTGTACCAGTAGCCAAGTCGCTTCAGTGGACTTCCCGGAAATGACATTGAGAAGATAGAAATAGGATGGGAGATATGAGAGATACCTGCTGGGTGCTGGTGTGAATGTTATTGCTCTATTACAGAGCTGCCACCCTTCGAATGATACATCAGGGACTGCTAGTCTCTACTCTGGAGAGACTGTTGGACTTACCCAGAAGGATCTGCAGAGCATTCGTGTGCAGCTCTAGGCTCTCAGTCTGCTGTTCCACAACATCCATGCTCTCAGCATCCTGGTTATAATAGCTGTACACACAGGAGTAGGCCAGTACCTGGAGCAGTATAGATCGTGTTGTTAAGCATCCCCCTTCAGCTTCAGAAGGGGGGCAAGTAAAGAAGAACAGAGTAGCACCAAACCCTTCCAGACCTCAGTAAGTATCAGTGGCTAAGAGAACTCTGGTACATTTCTGATCTGTGGTGACAGCCCAGTGAACCATTATGTCAAGTGACAGCAGTGCCAGGACACCTAGACCTACTCGTAGAATTGGAAATGAATGTGTAACTATTTTGTACTTAGGTCTGAAATAACTGATTGTTCCTGGCAAACGCAGGGACTGCCACACTGAGAAGACAAAACAGGGTCAGACACCCTTGTTCCATGTGCCTCTCAAAATCAAGACTGCCTGCACAAACAAGGTATGTATTGTAAAGGCAATTCTGACCTCCTTCGTATGTTTCAGGGGAAAGAAAAAATCGCAGGCCTATCCTGCTACAGGTTTACTGCACACATCCAGTGGCTGCGCTGTAAATCCTTCATAATGTGGCCAGCAGGGCATGCATTAGGTAACTCAGTGCTCCCAAAACACCTATGGCTCATGAAGTGAAGTTAAGAAAGGAAAATCACGAGCATCAAGAGGGATTTCTAACTGTAGCACAGCATCAGGAGAGCTTTCCAAAGGTAAGTGCAACCACAGAAGCATTTCAAACCAGAATGGACCAAAACAACTATAAGAAAACACTTGTGCTGATTCCATGGTGTAAATTCAACCTACGCTCCAATTCTTATGACCCAACTGTGAGGATCACTGCAGAGGGAGCCTAGCTCAGAGTAAGAGTGCAGAAAGGCAGACGTGAACTCTTCCCCTGTTCTGATGCTATTGCTCCCCTCAAGCAATTTTCTGTCTCCTGTTGTTGGAGTACAGCAAGGTCTTCCTAGTGGCATCTTGTCACTTTAAGAAAGGCATAACACACCAATTGAATTAAGCCTAAATCTCAGCAAACCTGTTACCCAGTCTTACCTTCCGTGCCTGTTCCAGCACTTTGCAGGCATGAAGAACAAAGGTCAAAGTCCTAATTTTTGGCATCTCACTGATGGAAGAAACCCTGTTCCTCAGACTCATGGCAAATTCCTGCAATAACCACAAGAGGGGAAAAAAAGTCAGTTTCAAGCTCCAAAAGATCAAAAAAACGTCACCTTCCACACAGATAATTGCCAAGCATTCTAAAGCACAACCCCAGAAGATGCAGGTGGCAGGAGAGCAATTACTGCACCCAACTACAACATCTGTACTGTGACATAGCTTCAACTTTTCACAGTAACTTAGCTCTAGGCAGAATTCAGCCTTAGGTCCTCTTTGGCATTGCCTCCAACTACTGCATCAGTCTGAGCAAGGGAACACCACAAGTTAGGTGTTCAATTTCCACAACAGACTTGGCAGAAGAAAGCAGGCCGAGAACTATCCCTTATGCCAGATCAAGGGTGACACCACCAGGCAACCCAACCTGGATCTGAAGCTTTGTTCTCAGCTTCAGGTGAAATGCACTGGGATGCAACAGAAACTGTCCTGCTCATCAGGGCTAAGGCAACAGTGTCAGCATCTGAAAAAAGGAGACCTTACCCTCGCATGATGATGAAAGGTGCATCTTTCATTGTAATCCTGAAAACGCTTCTCCTGCCAAGCTGCTTTACTCACCTGAAAGGAAAGGTAGAAGTAACCTGTAACAACTTCCCTCAGGTGCCAGAATTACCTGGAAATGGCTACCACACATAAAGACTTTGACATTATCATCAAGATCACTGGCAAGTGCATGAAGTAAAGTCCACAGCAAAGGGCACAGGTGGAGATCTTCGCCCTCTGAGAGGCCAGGTGCATCTGAACACAAGCATGAACCACTGGGATACAGCAAACCACTCACCATAGCGGAACAGTTGTAATAATCCTTATGAGTTGGCCTCCAGGGCTTGAGGCAACGCCAGCAGAAGCCATGATTACACTTGGCACATGTCATACTGCATGGTAGGAGAAGAACGATAAAAATCATTCAGTCCTAACAGCTGCTTGCAAACAGTTCCTCCCAGTGCTTCCCTATACCACAGGGCTGGCGTGTGTAGCCTAGTCACTCCCATTCACTCAGTACTATGCACTTCTACTATGCACTTATTTTTTAAAGCCCTGATGGAAGAAAATGATGCTCAAAAAAAAAAAGTCATCATGTCTCCAAAAATTGACCAGGAAAACTGGCAGCACAATCTCACAGTACCACCCTACCAAGGGTGAACTAAGCACTCCACAGTTCAGAGCAAGATCCACATGAAACCTCACCTCTTCCTTCAGTAATGCAGCACTCCACAGTGCAGAAAGGTGCTGTACAGCCGTAGGGCCACATGCAACACATGGGAACGAATCACAGCTGGGCATCAAGGGCTGTGCCAGTGCAAGAAAGGAGCAAATGGCAACTCCAAACCCTGGCTTCAAAGCTGGAGGTGCCTCCCACACTATGCAAAAAGCTGCCACTGATCCAAGCCAACTCAAAACAGGCAGTTAAAAAAAATGCTTGAAGTTGCAGAAATAGGTAAGCATCAAAGAAAAAAAAATGGTGTTGAGATATCCATTCCCCAGCCTGTATCTCTGTATGTCTGTAGTGGATTCTGAGAGCAGACAAGTGCTTGCTAAAAAGGTACTGCAAAATTAGTTTCATTTCTAGCACACAGCTATCAATGGATTTAACTCTGAATGCTAGGGAGCACTTTGCTTCTCCTAGGAATTAAATACAATCAGTCATTCCTCTAAAACTATAAAACAGACCTGCTATGACACTTACTCTTCAGCCAAAAGAAAGCACAATGGAGCTAACTGTATGTCTTTGCCCCTTTCTGTCCCAAATACCAAACAGAATGGATACTCACTGCAGACATCCCTCATTTTTCTCTATCTGAGCCTGGCAGCTTGGACAATGCTTCGAAATGAGTTTAGCTAGATGCTTGCTTTGGGCTTCACTTGTCATTCCCTCATAGTACCCATCGTCATCCACCCACTGAGACATGTGGCTGCAGCTAGCAGGATAATGGGCCTGAAAGAGAGAGACAGTCAACCACACAAAAGCAGAATGGTGTGTGCCAAACCCAAGGCAGTACTGCCTGTGATTCTGCTCAGCCTCACCTCCGGGAAGTTGCAGTTGAAACAGGATATCCAGGAGCACTTGGAACAGGCTGCCTCATAACCAAGCCCATCTTTAAGAAGGATCTGATCGCAGCCCTGAGGGTTGGTGCACCATGTCAGGTTGGAGCAACATTCAACATAGCCTCTGAGGAGGGCTTTTTCATACTGAAATGAGAAGCCAGAGAGGAGATGTAAGGCAGAGTCTGTATGGTTAGGCCTTACAGCTGAGGTCTGGTACCTCTAGGCTCTACATCCAACTCAACTGCTCATGATAAAACAGCACTGAGCTAGTTTGCTCTTTCATTCCCTTTATGTCTTTTCTCCCACCCCTCATCTCATATCTGGAGGCTGCTTCATAGAACTGCAGAATAGCTGAGATTGGAAAGCACTTCTGGAGATAAAAACTAGTCTTTGTGGACTTTTTATGAAATCTCTCCAGTATGTCCATGTCATTCTTGCGCTGGGGAGCTCAGAACTGGACAGAGTATTCCAGATCTGGTCTCAACAGCAGTGGAAGGAGGGGAAGGATCACCTTCCTTGACCTGCTGCCAGTGCTCTTCCTAATCCAACCTAAGATGCTTGTGGCCTTCTTAGCCACAAGGGCACACTCATGTTCAATTTCTTGTCCACCAGGAAACCTCAAGGTCATCTTCTGCAGAGGCACTTTCCAGACAGTTGGCCCCCAGCACATACTGCTGCATAGGGTTACTCCTCCCCAGGAGCAGGACTTGGCATTTCCTTTTGATGAACTTCATGAGATTCTTGTCTGCTCAATTCTCTAGCCTGTTGAGGTCCCTCTGAATAGTAGCACAATCTGAGGTGTCAACATCTTCTCCCAGCTGTATATGATCTATAAATGTGTTGAAGGTGCACTTGGTCCCATCATCCAAGGTCAACAGTGAAGATGTTAAACAATATTGACCTCAGTATCAGCCTCTAGGTTACACCACTAGTGACTTGTTTCTAGCAGAGCTTCCTGCCACTGATAATAACCCTCTGAGCTCAGCAGTTTAGCCAGTTTTCAATCCATCTCACTGTCCACTTATCCAGCTTGTACTTCATTAGTTCTTCTACGAGGATGTTGTGGATGACAGTGTAGCAAGCCTCACTAAAGCCGAGATAAACAACATCTGTTGCTCTCCCCTCAACCACCAAGTCTGTCATTTCACCATAGAAGGCTATCAGGAGATTTTTCTTTTTTTTTTTCTGATTTTAAGTTCCTCATCAGCGTTTTGCTTAGCTACGTGACGTGCAAAGGGGAAGCAGACTCATTTTGTTCAAGGCCTCTAGACAGACATTATTACAGAGGACAAGGTAAACTGGTCAGCAATAACGGATTGCTCAGGTAGGGACCCAGGAACGCAGCTATACTGCACAAAGTAACTTTTCTGCGCTCAGTAACACTTGTGTAAGGACTGTGCAAACATGTACAGAGCTGGAGGAAATTCAAAAGAAACCTCGTAGTCTTCACAGCCCTCCTGTGGAGATTTCTGCATACTTGGAGAACTACCCTAAAGCCACCAGGCACAGAAAGGACAATATAGGTCATAACAAGCACTACAGAGAAAAGGTGCAAGCCCTAAGCACTGAAGGGCTCAGGCAGGGCTCTTATTCATATCTCTTTCATTTATTCTCTCTTGTTCATTCTCTCTCTCAGTCAACCTAAAACTACAGAGTGTTTTTTGACTGGCTGCAAGGATGTCAGCCTGTGTCATGGTAAGATGCCTGGTGGAGGCAGTCTCAACAAAGCCACGTTACTCTTCTGAAAGAGGCAATATCAGTGTCTGTTGTCATCCTGTTGATAGGAGATATGATCATTTCCGCCCAGAAACCAGCATCCAGAGAGACAAATGAGTCTCTTGATTTGGCAGACAGGACCAAATCACAGCTTTTACAGATGCAGAATTTCACATCTGACCCACAGAGTTTTGCTCTGTCCTACTTTCTTGATGAGATAAGAGATAGAGGTGCAACTGCTGATGCAGATCTAAGCTTCCTGTTAGAACCTTAAGAGAAAGAGCTGTTCTTAGGCAGCCTAAAAGGAGAGGGAACAAGTGTCCAACAAAGGTCTGGGAAGAAAACTGAGCAGGTACAATCAAGAAGTTGCCAAGTACCACAGTGACACCAACCAACAGATCTTAGAGGAACCTTTGCACATGTTGAAGTTAATCCAGGTATGAGCCTAAGGCATGATTCCCGGCAAGGAATCCCTGGGGCCAGAATGGGAGATGACATCTGAAGAACAGATTCTCATGGAACTTGAGAGAAACAAGTTTGAGGGAAAACCTCTTTCAGAAACATAACTGTCAGGATTTATGTTTTGTAGAACATAGCATGAAAAGTTGAAGCTCAAATACTCTTGTACTAGCAAGAGTGCAGGCAGCAGGCAAGAGAAGGGATTTCTCACAGCTATTGGCATTGGTGACACAACTAGATAATAGGAACAGTTTGGGCTTCCAAGTACAAGACAGACATTAACTGACTAGAGAAAATGTAGTCCATAGGCCATCAAGACAGTCAGAGGCTTGAGCACAGAATGTACTAGGGAAGGCTGAGAGCTGGGTTTGTTCAGTCTGGAGAGAAGGCAGCAGAGGAGCCTCTTATCACTGCCTAGAGCTACCTAAATAGAATATGCAGAGAAGACTGAACCTGGAGCAATATGTTTTAACTTCAGTGTTAGATCTGTTAGATCTTCACACAAGAAGCTGGCTATTTTGAGCACAGGGTTGGACCAGATTATTGCAACCTAAATTATTCTATGACTCTGTACATGTGACTCTCCGTTGAAGCACTAAAGCTCCAGTCATCCCACCTCCTGAGCAGAAAGGAGACAGATAACATTTCAGTGAGAGCATCAGAGCAACTTGTTAAAATTGGTTGCAATTTATGTTGAACTGTAATTTTTTTGGTTAAAATAGTCATAGCAACAGGATATTAAATCCTGCTCTGAGACAAGTGGGACCATAGCATTTGCAAACCCAGTAAGAATTAAGTGCCCATATACATGCAGTAATTCCCCAAGCACTTCTTACAGAAAAGATACAAAGGATACATTGAAGGAAATGGTTTTCTGTAGCCTTGCCCATTTTGGTTGCCAGTTTGCAGGCAGTTACATTTCTCCTATGTAACTGTTCACACAGGATCCTAATGACAGTCATGCAACAGCCACAGCTCTGCCACCAGGTGGGGAGGGGATTCAGCTCTAAGTAGTAACTAAAAACTGGAAGAATACAGGAAAAAAAGTAACACCTGTCTCAGAACAAGCAGCTCCTGCTGCCTCTGCTGACTGATGACTGTGTAGACCAGTCTTAACTACAGGAAGGGGAAAAGCAGCAGCAAGATTATCTGCTAGTGCTGACCAAAATGGAACATGGCTTGGACACCCAGTAACCACCTCTCCTACTTCACCTTGGCTATAATCTCCTTGGAGGAAACGATGGAATAGATGAACGCTGTGGTCGGCTGTGCACGGCACTCAGAAATGGGACAGGTGCAGCTGAGGACCATGTTCTGTTCAATGCGAGTTGTGAGATATTCATTCCAACAGGGCTGCGTAAGCAGAAGAGAAGAGATCAGAGCTAAATGAGCTTCACCAGTTGGGTCACATGAAGAAGAAATCCCAACCCCAGGAGCCCAGCCCACCCAGCAGAGGGTGCGTGGAACCATCGCTAAGTATGCAAAAGCACAAGAGTGGGAACAGACTAATCAGGAACTGAAGTATCACAACAAGCAAGGAAACTAAGATAATAGAATGTATGAGCTCTGTGAAAATCACCTGATAACAGCTTCAGAGAAAGCACAGCTGCTTCAACTAGGCAGCAACAATCCCCTGCCAAGCTACAGGAGCCAAAGACCCCAGGACCTTCACCTTGCAGCAGTAGTGCATGCAGCAGAGGGATGGTGGCTTCTCACTGGGACACAGCGGGTTCACACAGACGGGGCAGTGGGTTCCCGGGCTTGGAGGGCGCTGGGCATCTTCCACTTCCAGCCCTGAGGAGATGAGCAGTGTCTCACGGTCCTCCACATAACACTGGATCAGAAAATCCACATTCCACCTGCAGTGCATGAGGAGGTGCCGGGCAACGTCATCCGGGATGCTCAGAGTATCCTGGACCTGCTGTACCGTCTGGTTCATGAGCAGCTTTGCCTCCTCCAGACTAAGCGTGTGCCCCATTGGCACCTGCAGCATTGCCAGGAGAAACTCCTCCGATTTGTCTGTGCCAAGATTCAACCTGACATGAAGAAATGTGTCACGTCTGTACAGGGTAGAGATGCACATCCCTCCACCCCTGATGACATGCAACCATACCGATACAGGCAGTCCATGCTGTCCTCATCCGGATGTGTGTCTGGTAGCCTGCTCTGGAAAACCATCTGTGCCTGGCCCCCTACAGGTGTTGTGGGTTCAGCAGAGACATACT
>VXAA01007435.1:102619-126110 GCA_013399115.1 Anseranas semipalmata | reverse complement strand
TTCTATGATTCTATGATCTGTGGTTAAAGATCAGCCATAGAATTGGAATAAGAGAAAAGATAACTTTATAAAAAAGATGTTTTTAACTGATTCCAATGTATTCTGGAATGGCACAGCCATTGAATTACATTCAGACAGTGAGACTGGTTACAGTTTTCAAAGCTGGAACAGAGGGAAAGAAGTGAAGTGAAAAATAAGTTGTGTAGCTCTTCTTGCTTAGCCTTTCTGCATAAAGGTAAAATCCTTCTGTGTTCAAGATGGCCTAGCTCATAATACCGAGTGCACAAAGTAGTCACAGGAATAAGAATTAAGTTACGGCTCAGAGCAGTAAACAACTGAATGACTGAAAGATGAGAAATGCTCAAATTCCAAGAAAGCTATCTTCTGTGTGGGATTAGAGAATTTTAATTACATTCATATTGGACAATGCTCTTGAGTTTAATCATTATTCAGCAGTGTCAGCAAGTCCAATCAGATTTGAAAGGGTGAAATTTTGAACATGAAAATTCTTGCTTGTATGTTAAATTTGGAGGCTAGTGATGTGAACAATATGACATGTGCCAAATGAGGATTGACAGAAGTTCAACAGCATTAGGAAATGCATAGAGATGAAAGAGGCAGTGGTAGAAGGAATGAAGAGTTCACTTTCGTGAGGGAAATACCCTTCTCACTGTCTTATAACACCACTGTGTACAATATTTTGCCTGCATTTGCCTGTAGGTGGATAACTTTTTTTCAGGAAGGCATATGATGCAGAGATATCAGTGTACTTGAAGAGGTGGAGGGAAAAGAAAAGGTGTCTCGTGACAGAAACATCAATTAGCAGATGTTAGAAGCCAACATGAAGAAATAACAGCTGTTGGTTTTGATGGAAGAGAAAATGAAAACGCAAGCTTATTATTAACCTCATATTTCATAATAGATTTGTCATTCACTTTGGTCACCAAAACAGTGGATTATATTCATATGCCAAGTGAAACAATTTAAAAAGTGGCATTTGTGTTGTTAAATCAACTCTCTGGGCTTACTTCTGGAGAAGTCACTACTTGAGAAACCATGGAAGGTATCTGTTAAATTATGGGAATAATAGCTAAATACCTCAAAGAAAAATGCATGTTACATATTACTGGTGCTCATCTGGTTAAAAAAAAAAAAAAAAGAAATTGCTAAAAACTAAGCTGAGGAAGTCTCTGAGAATGTCAAGGAGATGAAAGATTTCTTTTTGACCATTTGGTCTACATCAAATGGGCCTACTGAGCTCATTACAAGATAAAGAATGAGCTCCTTTTATCACATACTGAAATTCTGACCTTAAAGTAACCTTTGAAAGCAGTATTCTCCTTTGCCCATAGGGGAAAAAAAGGAGTTGAAAGGATATGCTGTGCTTAGTATGACAAGACATCTTCACCACCATATGATAGATTTTTCAGATCTCTCAGAATCCCATATTTTTGAATTTTAATTGGTATTGATTGATGTAAAAGTACATCAGTGCTTGATAATATAAATGTTTCAGAGTTTGTAAGAGGGTTATTCTTTTGAAGGGTCTCAGAACCTTCTACAGTTGCCATGATAACATAAGGAAAAATGTGGGCAGAACCATAAAATCCTAGAGGTACTGCAGAAGATTAACATCTATTATTAAGACATTTTGAAACACCAAAATAGAGTCTTTCTCTGCTTACAGAAAGGCCAGATAATGGTTTTCCCTATTAGCTTTACTTTAGATTTTGCCTCTGCTTTTGTACAGATCCTACTCTTCCTACCTAGCACACAAGATCTTTAAAGTGAAGTGTTTTTCGTTTTTTTTTTTTTCTGCAGAACATTCTCCTTTCTATAAATTTGGATCAGGGCAGTTCATTATTTCTATTAGCAATATCCAGGTTTAACAAATATTCCAAATAGTATCACTAAAATATATTTAGTCATGAGTTATTTCTCTGTGAATCTGTTTGCTGCTGCATGCCTATTCCACTACTAAAGATCATCATAGGAATGAATTACTTTAATATATCTGGAACTGTCAAAATAGTGACATTAGGAGAACCTTTATAAGTGAACGGGAATTTACAAATTATGTCATTCCTCTGCCTGTCCTAATTATGATCTTATCACCCTAACGAACATCTTACCTTTTTAAACCATGAAATAGGAAGACTTAGAAATAACGGACTAGCTACTTTCTAGTGACAATAAAATATGTGCATCTCCATTTGATCTTCTGTTAGAATCATAAGATTCTAACAAGACTAAGACTCCTTACATGCCTAAGACTGTACACATGCCTAGAATTCATTGTGTACAAAAGTATTTGTTGTTCTGACATTTAAAGTAGGAAGAATTCTGATAGTAAAATTAGCCAGCTGCTAATGAGTTTGTACAATGAAAATCTTTGTGCATGAAGATCATTTATTCCTATAGCAAAGAGAGCTTTGCTGTGCCTAAATCTGCTGAATACAGTTAAATAATTTGAGTGGTAGCTGCTAAGTAATTTAGAATTTGATCTATAATATTAAGCAGTTACTTTTAGTAAATGTCAAATGCGATTTAAAGTCAAGGCATGTCCATCTTCCCTGACTGATGAGAACCATATGAATGGAAAAAAAAGACTTAGCACAGCTATTGGAGAAGGTACACATTCTGTTGTACACAGAATTATTTTGAGATTAGCTGTCAGAAGAGTGACAGTATCATGGCAGGGTTTTTAATCTGGAAAGTACTAACACTGTTCTAGTTGGAAAAGGTCTAAGCTTTCCAAACGTTTCCAGTTTGCAGTGATGTTGCTCAGTTCTGTTTGTGAAAGGAAAGAGAAGTGTAGAGGAAGCACACAATGTGGAAAATCACTTTGGTTGTAGCAGTTAGAGGTATTTCTGCACCTAGAGAAGAGTATAGGCATCCCATAGGATTTTATTAAAAAGACCATAGGATGAAAACCTTTAAAAAATATCACTAGATACTTGTCTTCATATTAAAGGCCACTGAACATCTTTTTAAATCTGGCCCTATTCTTTTTATCTAGAAACAAAGATTTAGTAGTATTAAACCTAAAGCTTCCTTATTAAAAAAAAATAAAAAAATAAAAAGTGAAATCTCAGTGATACTTCTCGTAAATATTTCTATTTTAACTCCAGATGGATAAGAAATGCATTTTTTTAATGGGATTTTCAGTAAAACATGACCACTTCCTACAGTGTATCTCTTTGGACTGTTACTGTTTGTCCTCATCTGAACTAGAGATGGGCATAACAACAGACCAGGGGTAGGTGGCAAAAAGGGTAGGTACTGTCTCCGTTAGAAGGCAACCTGTTTCAAGCACAAAAGCATTGACCGCACAGCGCACCATGCCCATACAACATGGCCTGTGCAGTGTTGCACTTATCCTTTCATGCTTGGCAGAGTTTTCTAGTGCAGATCCATACTGGCTGTGGTTTATAGCATCAGTTTTTCCCCCTTTCATGACTTTAGTTATACATCCGAGGCACAGGAGTATAAGGTTTCCAAAAGCTGTAATCTTCCACTAGACCCTGACACTGAGAATACTATGACTATGACAATCCTCCAATACAAGATTTAGCTATGTTTTAGTATTCTTAAATTGCTACCTCCTCTTGACAGTAAAGTTTTAAATCAATGTGTTCTTATTGTGATGCACTGTGCTGCAAGCATACAAACTAAGACCGTCAGCTTATGATGTGCACACTTTCTTTTACCAAATGTCAAGCATTTTCAGCTTACATTTTAAGGAGTTATCTCAGTATCTGTCAGGCCAAAGCAATACAACAGATGTTTTGTTTTGTTTTGTTTTGTTTTGTTTTGTTTTCCCAAGGTGCTGAGCATATGCTGAGCACTTCCCTTTTCACTTTCCTTCAAATTCCTCATGCTTTTCACCTCTTGAAACGTTCAAAGCAATTTCAATGTTTTGGTCACCAGCAGTAGCAGATAACAGAAGTGGGATAAGTGCAGATTCCTTGTTCTCATGGTCTTAACAGGGGTGATGGATGATGTGAAACTCAGAAACAATTCTCTTACTCATAGTAGAGCAGCAATAGTGGGAGGGGTTTCAAAATGTCCAGAATATACACTGGAACATCTTTCAGCAGTGCCTTACAGCAGTCAGACTGACCTAATATTGTGAATTATTACTCTAGGTATAATAGTATACATTCATGTTCCAAATTAATACATGAAAGCTTCAATACTACAGCCATTTCTAAGCCAAAAAATCTAGCTGTTTCTTTGGTGTTAAACTCATATTTCCAAAGTTCCTTTGAGTCCTAAGAGTGAGTGCTTCAGTATAACTCAAGCAGAATTTGGGGAGGTTAGGAAGAGCTGCCAGCATCCTGATGTGTCCACTGGGAGGAGAGTGACATTAGTGATGTGTTTTTTTTTTTTTTTTTTCCTCTTTGCCAAGAGTCACATGATGTTGATGATGATGTAGATGGCACCTTCCTCCTCAGTCTTGGGTCTGCTTGGCTTCATTTTTATGCTTTCTTCTAACATGATCTACCTACATGCACTTTCTTTCCACTATTTTCCAATTATTCAGTTTCTCTATTCTCATTGTTATCTCTAAAAGCATGTTTTTACCTGAACAATGCAAAGTTGTACTCCTGCAGTGACCTCTGACTGATCATTGTGATCTCTATTTTTAGCACAGAACCTTTAGTATCACCGTGTTTGTACTCTTCCACATTATTTTTTATTGAAGAGTCATTCAGTGTACACAGAGTAAATACTTGTTATTGGTATAAATTAAAGCTAAACTGAAATAAATTTGGACAATAGACATCTGATTGCTAGATAAATTGCTATCACAGCTGAACAAGAGAAGTCTAGACAGAGACCCTGCACTGTCAGACCAACACAAAACTTGTAGTCTTTAAGAAAAGAATAGCAAAATGGTATTTTACCGGGCTACAGTTTACCTGCTTCAGTTGTTTCTGGACCTTGTCATGTTCTCTAAGGTTTATGTTGGGAATGAATCACACTGGAAACTGAAGCAGCTTTAGCAACAGATCCTGGTAGTAGCGGATACTCTATTTTTAGGACACCTGTTTATGCAGAAGACGTGGGGTCAAAGTTAAGCAAACTATCATCTGTACTACTTGAATTTGAGCAAAATGGGAGAATCTCAGCATAGCATTGTCACCTCCTGTAGCTGATAACCATAAGTCCATACCCACGCACAGATGAAAGTGTGCATGTGTAATTTCTCTGGTGTGTCTAGAACCTCTTGGTGCAGCCACGATCTTGATGGTTAGAGGCTGTGCTGATGACAAGTACACAGTAATGAAAAGAGAATGTTATTCTCAAACATGTGCTGGGATACACTGACTTTTTACTTGGATTGAATCATAACTGAAGGGTGGAGTATGAGCATCTCCTCAGTATTTCACAGTCACTTACCTGGTATTTCTCTTTTCAGCAGTGCAGCCCTACTGAGTCCTACAGTTAAAACATCTAAAAATCACCAGGCAGTTTATACAGAACATAGGTGCTGCACGTGAGGGTGTGAATCCCAGAAAGAAACAAGACATTGTGAATCTGAGCCTAAGTTTCCCTTGGGAATCTGGCTCCATAGAAACAGTTTTCTGGAAAAGATGGATAGTACCTAAAAAGGATTAAATAAATCTTATAAGTAAGAAGAGGCTTGACAGTAAAGGTAACTTCTTTTATTAGACTATCCAGTAAAGCTTGGAAAGAACATATAAGCTTTCAGAAGCTCTTCTGAAGGTGTAATTTTACCTTACTTATTCTAGAAACCCAAAAAAGTTAACCTAAGAGCATCCTATCTAAAAAGTGCTATTGGCTGACTTTGAAATTATCCATACAGAAGTTGTCATTCACAGATAAAATCTACAGGAATTACTCCAAACTATGACAGCATAAACATTAATTAATAATTCTGAATCTGAAAGACTTAGCATCACCAGAAATATTTTAATTTTATTTTATCACATATTACTTTAAATCTTTTGAAAAAAGGGAAATATTTAGAGAACAGCAAAGTGCTCTTTTGTAATTAAGCTTGCTTTCACACACTCTGACCATATGAGTTAAGATAGTGACTAGTAAAAGTTACCAGCATCAAGACACTATAATGGAAATGATGGTGCCATTAATTATTTTTTAATTTTATTTATTATTTTATTTATCTTTTAATGATGCACAATTGTTTATGTGTATCTTTAAGTATAATGGTCCCCTTAATGCTGGAACTTAATAACAATTATGCCAGTTCAATCACAGAAGTAATTTTCTGTGATACTTTAATCATAAATACAGGAAGTCTGAGATGCTTTCTTTCCTTTCCCTTTCTTGACCAGAGATGTTGGGCAAAATTTTGCTTTTGATGCTGAGCTACAGGAAGTTGAACAGAATAGTCTTAGGTGGAACAACCCCCAGCCCATCTCCCATGCCCTGGAAGCAGCCATGGGTATGCACTGCCCTTTTTAGATGTAAATGGAAAAATCAAACCTCGCAGGTTTAGCAGAAAGAAGCAAAAACCACAGCCGGAAAATAACTGGAGTAATGTGGAAAAAAAGAGGGGAGCATTTTGTGAATAAGAGTGAGAAACTATGCACAAATGAAGCAAGTAAATAGAGATTAAAAAGTAACAGAAAGACGGAATTAGAAGAGAGAAATATGAGGAGTATGAGAGGACGGGCATAATGCTAAAATATTGAAGTACACAAGCAACAAATCCACTGACATTTTGAATTAAGACCAACTCATTTATTTTATATTTATTTAAAATGTCAAGGTGCACCCTTGTTGATAAAGTCAATTTGTAAAAAATAATTAATGACTGCAAGTATTACTGTCTTTATGAAGGACATATCTACTGTGCTACTTTTTTCTCATTTTGAAGAAGAGGATGTTAGTTCCTTACTTAAGTTTGGAGGTGAGATTTAACCTTGGAAAAAAATGGTGTATGCTGTAGAAGTCAATATACCCGCTCCTGCCCAAAGGGAGAGCTTTGTCCTACACTTCTTTTCTGAAAGCATGCCTTAGTTTATCCTTCCTTTTTCTGTTATATACATAAAGTTAGAGCCTCTTTTGCACCTGAATTTAGCATTCTGCATCCTGACCTTTTGGAAAGGGGATAGCTCCTGAGTCAGTAGACTGTGTAATGCCAAAGCTCAGGTGTGGTCTCCTTTGCTAATTTTTCCACAGACTGTGAAATCCAGGGTGACTAATTTTTGCTGTACTGCAGTTTCAAACAAGTTTTGATTTTGTAAAAAATAAAGTATTCATTAATGATTGTGTCAACAGAATAATTCACAGAAAAAATAAAAAGTATATGCCTTTTGCAAAATAGATTCAGTATATAGGACAGCGTAAGACAGGCAAGTAGATTATAGGCTCAGCAGGTATCCTTTCTGGTCAATGGAGTAACACCAAGTTTGCATTTGTCTCATCTGTACATTATAACTTAATATATATTTCTATCCTGTGCAATAAATAAATAGATATTTAGTGGTTTAAATATGATCATCTACGTGTTCGTTTGTACTGGCATAAATCTCCTGTGACTCCACTGATATCCAGGACATGTCACTGTTCCATTTAAGTGGCAGACACCTCAAGCCAACGGCTTTCAAGTGATAAAAATTGGTTTTTAAAATTTTCTCCAAATACTGCAGAAGATCTTAGATATTCCAATAAATGTAGGTGAGACAGGTCAGTAGATCTTGACTGTATTTGTATCCTTTGTCTGCATAGGACTTGAAAAAGAAAAACAATCAATGAGGGAACTTTCAAATTTATAAAGAGTTTCTTTGCCTGAAATAAAAAACTTTGCATACTTGAGTTATAGTTATTGTGAGACTAAGAGATTGGTTGACTTATGTTTATCTTGCTGTAGCTCTAGTTCCACTGGAGTAATGGTGGAAGAGGAAGTTTAAAGATGAAAAGAGAGAAGTTAGCACCTGAGTTATGCAAAAAATAAAGACAATTCATATTAAATAAATAAAATATATCTCACAGGACTGTTGATTATACTTCTGGCCTGATTAAACAAACATGGCACCTCATTCTGCCTTGTGAAATTCCCCTGTTCTTCCTATGAAAAAACACTATCCTCTTAATGTACTGCTGAGGAATAAGAGGCAGATATCATCATCAGGGATCAATGAAGGAAAGAATATTCAAATAGTAAAATACCTATCTTGGATTTTGTCCTAATTGGATATTACACTAGTCTAAATTTATTTCACTCTCATATTACCTTATTTGCGTCATTAGAGACTAATGAAAGCTAAAATCAATTAGTTAAATCCTTGTTATGTTCCATCTAACAGTTTTCTGTGAACCACACTGTATAAGAAATAGGCAGTGATGCATTTCCTAATTAATAAAATAATACTTTGGGAGGAGGGAGAGAAGGGAAATGCCTTTTAAATTTTCCTGTAATTCTTCATAATTCAAAAAGGTGTGTTGTTTTCTTATGGATTTGTAATTGTGAATGCATTATCTAGTGTGAATATATATTCAGTATAGTGCATTCAAGTCACCTTTTTTTTTTTTTTAAATAAAGATTTTATTCATAGAGGTAATCAATGGAAAAGAGCTGTTTCAAGATATCTTCTGGTGAATTCTCAAAGGAGATCCTCTTTGTCAGACTCCCTAACGGCAATCTCCTGCTCTTCTGAAATCTTGACATTCAAGTCCTACACTTGGATTTTCCAGATCCTTTCTAAGTCTGAGCTTGGCTAACTTGCATATGACCTGTGTATCTTGATTTCCTGTCTATGAAATCTCAAAAGTAATAATACCTTTCTCAAAAGGTGGCCTCTAAAGAGACAGAAGTGGTGATAAAAAAAAAATAATGTGTTTTTAATACTTAATATTACAAAAAGCATCCTCATTCCAAGATGCTCCAACAGTCAGTCTACATATGCTGGAACTCTGGTTTGTCTTTTAAGCTGTGTATTGCCTCTAACACTTCTGACTATCTGTCCTGTCCTCTGCAGAGATGTATGTTGTAGTGAAGGCATATAGGGTTTTCCCTAGGCATATAGGGTTTTCCCTATACACCTTTTTTCAACAATAGATTATTGCCTAGCTGTTTGGGCATAAATCCAGCCTTTAACATGATGGGAGCAAAGGATTGCCCACTCTATATGCTTCTGTCCTTAAAGCTGTAAGATAGCTAACTGCAAATAAATGTGCTTGAAGTTTGTGCCAAAATGTACAGGCTTTTGAAGGATGAAACCAGAGCCTGAGTGCAGCTCAAACTCTGAGGACTGCTGTCTGACATCTGTGGGGTAGGAGAATGTCAAACTGGAAATAACAAAGGAGAGTAGCGGGGAGCCTACCACAGCTACCTGCTGAGAAATTTTTGAATGTATTGTGCCACTCCTGAAATAGTTTTAATGGTGGGTATTTTTAACTTTTGTTGTTGAGAACTCATCTGTACCACTGAGTTTCATTTCTTCTGTGACACTGAGCCTCTTTAAAACTGTAAATAATGAAAGCACAATTTTCTTTGTGCTCTGAAAGTTCTCCTCTTCACAAAATATTAGAATAGAAGTTCAAGAGCATAAATAAGCTTTTCTATAAAGTCTAAGCAGTAATATCTTTCTATTGCATATTTTGTTTACATTTTTAGCAGCAGGGAGTAAATTTTCTGTGCATGGCTTGAGATTTTACAGTAGATTCAACTCTTATTAACTTTAAAAATAGTTCTATAACTTATCATTCATGTACCATATGAAAGCTAACTCTTGGGTGTGACCCCTGAATGCGACCCCTGAATGCCTACTCTTTCATAATTTTAACAAAAGTACCTGATATCTGTGTCATTATTGGCAATGCAATGACATTTATTAAACAATTTTATCACCAGCATTGAAGATTACAGCTATGGATAAGAGAGTGAGTGCATGATTTCTTGAGAACTGTCAGAATACTGCTAATAAATGTACAGTGCCACATAGTTACTGGCAGTTCCATGTGGAAAAAATATTTTTGCATTAATATAGTGAAATGATAAATAGTCATCGTTCATCATCCCTTATTTAAAGCTCTTCTCCTACTTGTTGTATATAGATATGGGAATGCTAGCACATGGTAATGTTACCTGCTAAGAAATAGCATCCATTTAAAATAAGGAAGCAAGAAGTTTTGTGGTAGGAGCACTGCTCTTGGACACCAGAAATGTAGGTTCTGTTCCCACTTCTCCTGGTGTGCTGTAATTGGAAAGGTTACCCACCACTACATTTAAAAGTGTTTTGATGGGAATGATGTACTTTGCTGTCCTTCTTCCCTAGCCTCACTCCTACACTTTTCCTGTGTCCTCTTTTCTATGCTGTGACACTGACCTCCTTGTAAAGAATTTTAAGATTAGCTACTAAGAATCTGTGTACAGGAAATAGCATTATTAATAAGATTAACAGGATGATTACATTGAACATGCAAGAAATGAGCTAAAACAAAGTAGCATTAACACAAGAAGGTAGTAGTTTATGTCTGTTCAATTATATCATTATCAGTTCTGAGATGCATCATTACATAAACAAGCAGTCCAGCTTACTCCAGGCTTTTTTCAAAGTCCACCTTCTACGTATGAACTTATTTATAACAATGGAATTACACTGATTCTAAAAATAAATTTATTCACTGGTGATGACTCAAGCTCAAGATTTAGAAAACTTAAGTTCAATTACTATACAGGTACATGCTTTCAGTTCTGATATGGAGCTGATCCCGCTTCCACAGAAATCAAAGGCAAAATTCAGTGTTTCTGGAATGAATTACACACTTCGCTAAAATATTCTGAGTATCACAGGAGGGGCTGGAATGCATCTGGAAGATAAATAAGCTGTAGCATTTCCATATTTCACATCCAGCTGTGTACTGGGAAATAGTTTTATATGCATAAACTAATTTCCAAAGAGGATCCATAATACATTTTAAGGGATTTACAAAACCCAGACAGAAAAATGCTTCCAAAAATTTAAGTAAGAAACTTTTCATCCTTATAGTTTCAAGAGCTAGAAAGGAGATTTTACACCAACATATATATATATATATATAAATTTTATTGTAGTTATTTGCATCTGCAGTTTAAAAAAGGTGCAGTAGGGCTAAACAGTGCTCAGCAGGACAAGTAAATGATCAAGGAAAATGCAAGAAGCAGAGTCTGCTTAAATGATGCCATTCTTTGCACCATCTTACTAGGTTGCATACACGGACTATAGGCTCATTTCAGGAGCCTTTGCAAGACATAAGGAATAATACACCTAGGAATGGTGGAATGTTTGTTTAAATATCTTTGAAAGATTTGCTTTTATAATAGAATATACATCAGTGTAGACTAAACTAAATGTTGAGGATTCTGACTTAGTATCTCTGTATGCTCACAGAGGACATCACAAAGTTTGGAGATAGCTTTTTTTTTTTCACCTGTTACCCCAGCTGGCTGTGTTTAAATTATGAGGTTATAACTGCAAATAGTCTCAGCATCAAATATCTGAGAAAAAGCTCAACATTTATATATTTATAGATTTTAAATATGAGTCAAGGCAAAGGAATTGCAGCATTAAAGGATGATTAAAAAATGAAGATGAAATGGTACAATATCAGAAATTGCACAGATGCAGCCTGTCTTTTATTTAATTGTTTAAAAAATAAAAGAAAAAAAAATGGAAAAAGCAGGCTAGGATGGCTTGTAAACCATTAACTCTATATGAAGAAATAGCGTCAAGTCAAAACAGTGAGAAGGAAACTTCTAGAACAGGCTGCTTTTTCTTATCATAGCACGGGATAGCTGCTAGGGAATATTCTACAAGGGGAAAAAATTATAGAGACATGAAAACATCTTCACAGAACACTGCTCTAATGCAATAGCAGATGCAGCTCTGCAAGGTGCAGAGCGCTTCCTTCTTCTGAGCTTCAAACAATTTTCAGCTGCTGTGGAATATAACAGGACTTACAGGTGGCTAAGGCTAAATGGCAAGAACTAAACTGTGACACTGGCACAGTTAAGTCACCTAAGTTACACTGGTAGTCACCTTTGTGACTACCTCCCAGATTTTTCCTGTGAACATGCAAATGGGTGGGCCTCCATGTATCCTACCTACCAGAATGAGAGTGTAATTGCCTCCAGCATCATTTAGTCAATGAAGAGTTAAGAACTATTGGAAATTAGGTCAGAACTGCAGTGGCCTGAATTTCGCCTGGCAGTGTCCCTTTTCTTTCTGTGGCTCACGCAGGGAACCCAGGGTTTCCGTGGTGCCTGAAACAAGAAGTGATAATTGTAAATTATTTGTCTTGAAGTGAACTGACTGTTCACCAAGTGCAGAGAGGGGGCCTCACTCTGCAGATACCTAGGAGGGACAAAAACCCTTTCACTAGTAGCTGTTGTTGCGCATGTAAATGCCTTCTCTTTTTCTTAGAGCAGCACAATTAGAGCATGCAGCTATCTCATGTTTCATGTAACAACTTCCCTTTCCATCTCCAGGCAAAGTTGGTGTTGATTATGCGTTTTCTAGAAGTGCTTCTTTAGAAGCTGGTGGATGTTATGCTGCTGATAACTGCGACCAGCTTACATCACTCCAAGGTGCTTCTGGTGATGGCAATACCTCTGGATATGTCACAAAGGGCACCTTGTGAAGAAGCAACCAAGAGATAAGGGAGTCTTATCTCTTCATCACTGTAGGGTTATGCTTGAATTTATACACAAGCCACTCAGTATGTTATTCACATTAATGCACATTCCGAGTGCCTCTCTACTGCTCTAATGTACATGGGTATAAGAAACTCACACAGCTAATTATCAATTTACAGTCATATGTACCTCTATTTTTAGAAGAGAGCGAGAGGGAAAAAATATATGTGTCTACACTTGAAGTTGTATCATTGATGACAAAACCCAGTTTGTTTCTTGTGACCATAATGTTAAATTCAAAGTGACAGATCGTCAGTCTCAGTGACTGAAGATTCCTTCAAGAGGTAATAAGACACGGAAGGCACTGCCAAAGCCTTTCTCTAATATGGAAAAGTTGCTTTCACACAAGCAGACACTCACACACTTAATGAGCTACTGTGTGTGGTGGAGGGACTGACTTTCCAGTTTGTTCTCCTGTAGCTCCAAGTGGCAGAGATAGTTGGCAGTGAAATTACTACCAATGTATTGCATAGGGGTGGTGAGAATGGATATGAACCCTCAGAGCTTATGCTGTAATCGTGGGCTTATATGATGTACTCCTCAGACACATGAAAGGAATGGAAACAATGAAGAAAATGTGTTTAACTATCAACAACTTTAAGTCAACAAATCTTCTAACTTTTTTTCTTATTGTCATAGATCCGTATAGGTTTGCATACTTACAAAAAAAAAAAAAAAAAAATCAGTAGTTTTGAAGGTCCAGTAACGAGGTCTCTCCTTCACTTACACTTATCCCATTCCAGCAACTTTGGAAGTCTTATCCCTGATTTACACTAAACACGTGAAAACATGATGGAAACAGTTCTGAAATTTCTATCAGAAATCAGCTTTTTCCTCTTAATCTTAAATGTTATATTCTCTTTTGCTTCTCCTCCCTTGCTCCTCTTAGCAAGCCCCCTGGCTGCTTTTATGTAGTTCCTATCTTTCCCAGCCTTGCTATATTCAAAATATACTTTTCACTTTGAGACTTATTGGCATTAGAGTTTAAGATACAGAAAGTAAAGGAGTTACAGCTGTGTTCAGAAAAGTTCTTCTGCTCATGCATTGTTGTATGTTTGTTTATACCTTCAACAGAGGGAATAAAAACAAAAATAGTTTGTAGTGGGAGATGACCAGATAGAATGAATTCCTAAATTCCTATGAATTCCTAAACAGAGGTACATAGTTTTAAGCAAACTGTTCTTTGAAGTGATGAAGTCCATCCTGTAGTAACACTTGCTGTTTGTTTGTTTTTTTTTTTTTTTTATCCAAACTGACATTAATACATTAATCGCACTACCTAATTTTCAACATCTAAATTTCAAGTAGAAAAATTTTGTCACCTTCTTAGGAAGGTACTATTACTTTACTTCCTGTATAATCAATGGCTGGTAAGAAGGACAATTGCTTAAAATAATTACATCTATTCCAACCATGGCAAATTAGAAGAGGCAGAAGTTATCTGGAGGATCTGGATTTGTGCCTCTGCACCAAATTAAATGACCTAAGCCAAAAAAAAAGCTAAGCAACCAAATACTCAGTTTTGGTTACATGGATATTTCAAAACCTATATTCTATGCTGAATCAGGATAAAAATGCAAGCTATAAATACATTCAGAGAATCATTGGAGAAGTAATAGCTGGAACAAAAAGAAAAATGGGCAAAAATAATTCAGTAGCATCACAATCTTTTTTCTTTCTTTCTTTCTTTTTTTAATTAAGAAAATGAACTTATGTTGTAACATGAACTATTTCATTTTGTGTCAATGCTAATTTTTGAGTCTAACTAACTTCTGTGGTACATGATGATCTCTTTACTTTTTTTTTTTTTTTTTTTTTTTTTTTTTTTTTTTTTTTTTTTTTTTTTCTCTTTTTTTTCCTTTTTTTTTTTTTTTTCCATGTCCCTCTTTCTCCTGCATATGTTTGGTTTCTGGCTGGATCTGATGTAATCTCCCATTTGGTCTTTCTTAGTACTGTCCCTATACAGTTCATATTTTGCATTGTATTCTCTGTATCCATTAGATCCTTTTAGGTGTGGGCCTGAAGCTCTGGAGCTTCCTCTGAGTTAGTGCAAGGGTATATTTTGGCATCATTAGGGCAACACAATTTTGGATTCTCCAAATCATTAGTCATATAAAATAAAATTAATTTAATGTGGTGAAAGAAATTATTTACAGAACTCTTTTATAAAGTAGGACTAACAGGAGTATATAAAAGATCAGAGAAAAAAAAAATATGGAAAATAAAATCATCATGGGTTTTAATGTTCATTCAGATCAATAGCAGTTTTCTGGACTGCATTTTCTTATCAGCTATTGCCTTTTATCCCAAAGAACTGAAGTGATATATACTTTAAGAAAACTTCTACTGAATACCTATAATCAGGTCATTGAGGTCAATTCCCTCCATTTCCTACAATAAAGCAGAATAAACATTGCTTAGGATTAGGCATAGCAATTAAAAGCTTATTCTTATGCCCTAAGAAAAAATTCTCACTCACCACAAATTTATGATATGTTGAATTTCTAATCTTCTGGATTTACAATAATACTTTTAGGTGAAATAGTTTTAAATGGTTGGCCTTTTCCAACTGATAGTGATTTTAAAATTCCTACCAATTCAGTAGAAATAGAGTTAAACTAATTCTGAGCACATTTAATCTGATATCTCTACAAGCTAAGCTGTTGAGAAGAAGAAAATATTAGTCATTTTGGAAGAATTTTATCTTGAAATAAAACTTTTATTTCAGTTTCAAGCAACTTCAGAGTTCCTCAAAAAAAAAAAAAAACAACAAAAACAACAACAACTAAAACAGCATGTGTATTTTTTATTTTAAAAGAGAATACTTAATTTTAAAAATGTAAGCAAGTCTGTGGGGGGCTTTTAAGGACTTTTATTGAAAATAAAGTATTTGCTGAATTAAGTAAGAGTTGTTTTAGTGGAGCTGAGTCTCAACTTCTTTACAAAAATAAAAGATCTGAAGAAAGTGCACTTTACCAGATCTAAAAAATATGACTTACATTTCCAAAACAAGATTATAAATCTCAGGTTTTTCGCCTATCATATAGTTATTTTAGAAGACAAAACAATAAACTATTAGAACTTCAGACTCGTTCTCTTAGGAAAGCAGATATATACTTTGTTTAAAAATAGATGTACTTTCTCTAGTGAAAAAAAAAAAAGATGCTTGTTCATCAATTTTACATGTTTTACAACTTTTATTACCAGAAGCTACTCTTACTTTATAGATGAAAATGTGAAAGAGGCATCTTGCATAGTCTCTGAACTCAATGATCCATTAAATAAGTGCTTTTAATCTCTTGATAGAGGAAAAGAATGTAAACTTTGATGACATGCTTCATTCTCAAACCCAGCATGTTGCTGACCTGCTTCAGAAACACAGGGGTGATCAGCCAGAAAGCCATCTCTCCAAAAGAATTAGAGTGGGGGCAAGATGTTTTCCAGCTCACTGCAGCTTTTTGCTGAGAGCAGAGCAGCAACTCTGCACCCACTCATAATCCCAACAAGCAGCTTGCATGGAAAAAGAATCCAGAACATCCCTTCATCCCTGAATGTGGTTATCAACCAGTCTGATCCAGTGAGAACGTAGAAGTGAGATGGGGAAAGCTCCAACTCTCAGTGATAATTTTTGCTTTATTTTTATGAAATTAAAAAAAAAAATGTAATAGAAAAATGTTTGCTTCTCATCCAAAAGCCATGTTTCAGAGGAGCAGTTTTCAATGGGAAAAAGTCCAGTCTTTGTTTGTGTGGCAGCTTGACAGGAAGCACTTGCAGCCTAGCTTTACAAATCCTGCTAAAAGCCACTTGGTAGAATATTAATCTGTTTCAAAATGTGAACTGTTATACTAAATTACCCAGAAAATTATTCTGGTTCAAATGCCATTTCCATAAAGTACCTGTCTTTTCAGCTAAGCAAAAGCTTAGGTTTCATGGAACTTAAGCAGCTACTTACCAGTGGGAACATCATTAGACATTTTGCTGAGAAATTGTTTAATTTTCAGCATGCAGTCTAACTCTTCAGGCATCAGGAATGAAGATTTCTCATGGCTTCTTCTTCCACCACTCCACCCCACTCAGAACAGAGATCCTGCTGCTCCTTAGCTACTCACAAGAAAATGAGATAAGCACCCAGGTTGACCAGGAAGATTGTCCCTCAGTATATGCTGATCCATTTTGCAGGATTGTCTGCAACACCTCACCATCTCACACTGCATGGGGGAAGGGAGTGAAGCATAATCACTGCTTAAAAAAAAAANNNNAAAAAAAAGAAAAGAAGAAGAAACAGGTTGGGATCTTCCCAGCACTGCCATTATATCGAAGTGATAGTCAATACATCTCTGTTCACCTTCCAAAAGAAGCTCTGGATCTTCCCATGAAAATGCCTTCTGGGGCATGGACTTTTGAGTGAAAGGGCGGTTGTAAGGAGAGGTCATTGCAGCCCTGCAAGCAAAGTGCCACAAATGCTCTCCTTCAGCCTGTGGTACCTCTCGGCACTCACTGGCTGTCTTACCAGACTGAAAGTGTATATGGGGGAGAAAAACTCCTGCAGAACTCTGCCCGAAAGGATCACAGTCAGAAGCTTCTGAAAATCTTGCTTGTACATATGTTAGGAGAAAAGAGAGGAGAAGGAGGGAATGACCTTGGAGAGAAAAAGACGTGGGAAGACACAGGAGCAGAGGGAGGGCATCGCAGGACTGCAGGTGTAACGAAAAAAGATGAACAAATCAAAAAACAGTTCTGAGAACAATAAAGAAATTCACTATTACTACAGGATTTTCCTTTTATGAACAATAGAGTGAATTTGTGGATCTGTTTTCCTCTACTGTCACAAAGCGCTGTGAAATGCATTCCCAAGGTATAATTTGTATAGTGTATAGCAAGGTACAGGAATCACATATGCCTACATGTGCAAACAATTGCAGACGGCTGTATGTTGCTGGTGGTTTTGTGCAAAGCTAGATTTAATGCACAAGCCATAAAGTCACCAGTTATATTACCCATAGGTAATACCCATAGGCTGGGTCAGGATGTGCAGAGGCTAGGAGTGCAAGGGGCTCTCTTCTTCATCTGGGCAAAGCAATGGTGGGAGCAAGAACTGAGGGACCACGTGGTTGTCTAGCAGAGCGCTGTTACCTCCCTCTCCACACAGAGGTATAGCCAATGGATAACTTGCAAGTACTTTAGCTCAAGTGGCAGTGGCCTCTGAACTTCACTTGGAAAATGAAGATGGTCCCAGGAAATGTCTATTTGCTTAAAAAAAAAAAAAAGGGGGGGGGGGGTCTAATGAAAAAAATGTATATATTTCTGTGTAGAGAAAATACAGAAGAAATAAGGTTTCCAGTTAGTTCTAAGGCAAATCTTGTTGTTAATCAATATGGGAGAAAATATGCATTCACATACTGGAATTTTTAGTTATTATTTTTCTCATTAAAAAAAATAAAGAAAAACCCTAGGCAATTGTATTAAACTAGAAGCACTGATTTGCTAAATGAAAGGTAAGATTGCAAAGCCAGCTGCTCAGAATAAGGAAGAGCTGTAATGAAGACTACCAGTGCTCCCTTTGTACATCTGCCTTGGAATTAATTACATAATCATACAGCATTTTTTCACAGAACTCCTGCCTTATTCAGTGCACAGTATAAATGGAGCTCACTGAATGGGTAACTTCAATATTTCAAATATGGGGAGCTTTCAATATTCTAGTGATTAATTCCAAATACTTAAAAATTGGTTTGGTTTGCATACAAATTGATCCTGAATTAGGCAATGGTCATGTCCATGATCAAAACACTCCAGTTAAATGACACATAGAGAAAGCTTAATTGATACTTTATGGTTTCTCAGCAGATGTCTGCATTCAAATGGAATTACTGTAAAAGAATTTGCTAGAAAGATGTAGGTACTGTATCTGAATAAGTCATTTGCATTTGCTAAAATGAAGTTATATGCAGTGGGAGGTGCTGGTTATATCAGAAAGCCATAAACATGACTTTATTCTTGTATTTCTTTTTCATAATGTACATTAATATGCATCCAGAATGGGACTGATTCCCCGTACGTTATACCAGTTTCATGCTGATGCAACTCTCTTAATTTCAGTCATTTACCACCTAACTGCTTATTATAGTGGTAAAATCCTGTCTATACACATATATACTGCATTTAATGCCCCAGTATTTCTTTTTACAGAAAAAATAAAAGCACATGAGAGTTTCATAATGCTAAGAATTTGACAAGTTAAAAGTGGGGCATAGCTGAAACAAATGGCTTAGTATTGCCCTGGAAAAAAAAAAAAAAAAAAAAAAAAAACAAAGGCAAAAAAGCAGAAGAGTAAAATTTCACGTGTGGGTTCTAATAAGACTGTGAGTTCTAGTTCATTTTCCCCCTCTTCCAGTCTCAGTGTGAGTATGCATTTACCGTACGTCCTTGCAATGCATTCTCTCTTTGTAACCTTATTCTCTCCCTGTACTAAAGCCTTTGTGAGGCTATGAAGAAAATTATGCAGAAAAATAAATGCAGATTGGATATCAGTATGTGAAATAAAATGCTGTCAGTGCTTTTTATTCTTTCTGCAATTTGATCCAAATGCTGTGACTTAGGTTACTGTGGTTAAGATTAATGGGTAAATTATTTTCTCACAAGAAACCACTGCTTTTCTCCACTTAATTAACAGATGTTAAAAAAAGAACAAGCAGTTATTCTTCTGTGTACTCATCTGTGCCCTTTAGCTAATTACAGGCAAATTCAAAGTGATTTCACATATCTTTTGCTGCGATGTTGCAGAATACTTAAGGTTAACAAATTGTGATCTGTATCTATAATAGAACCTGGCATGATGTCATACACTAACAGTCATTATTTTAGCTACGTGTTTAAACAGGTAGTTAGTAAAACTGGAAAAATCTACAATGTCTTACAGAATCTCTTACTCCCTGATTTTTTCAATGCATGTCTGGGAACAGGAGAAAGAGACAAAGTCCAAGATGATGTAATAGACTATATAATACAGACCACTTTCTTACTATGAGGGCAAGCCCATAATTTCCAAGTATTTACAGAGGTAAACATGCTACATGGAAGAACTGTAATGTTCCAAATGCATGCATTTTGGAATATCTTCTATTTGGGAATAAACTTCTAAACTGTACTGAAAGAGGGGAATCCTCAAGTAACTGGTGTAGCCTTTGTTATGACATTTCTGCGCTGCTAGAGCAGCACAAATGAGTCATGATAGGCTTAAACGCCCTGTTTACTTTGCAGAGATATGGAGGATTCGCAAAGCTGAAGACAGGGGAGAGTTAGACTATTGACATTTTAAAGGGAGATTAGATCCATCTATTAAGGTATGGAAACAGGAGCCTCAAGATACTCAGCTGATTCATTTTTTTGTAGTTTTGAGTAAACTTTTGTTTTCAGTTTCAGGTTGTCACCTATCCTGCAGTCTCTAGTATAGGGGCAAAGCATTTGAAGCTAGCATTTTGTATTTGATAGGTTTCCACCTCCAGACTGGCAGAGACAATATCAGTAGGTTACAACCTTTGAATTGAATTAGTAAGCCAAGCACTCTCATTAATGAATTTTTATTCATACATCCTGTTGTGAATCCAAACACAAAATTCTGACTTCGTAAAGGGCTATGAATAACTAGAGCTGCAGTTCCAGCATTAACTACTGTTGTAAGGCTTAGTGAATATGACAGAACTGTGGTGGATGGTATTTTTATGTCATTGTAGTCTTCATTTCAATCTCTATGAAAGTATTGCAAAAATATTAAAATCCAGCAGGTATTAGCAATTCTAATTTTATTTTACTTTATTAATTAAAAATAATATTACAATTATTTTATTGCAGTTAATCTGTAAATATGCTATTACAGTTGTAGCTTTATTACATCTGTGATTAGAGCTACACATGCTAATAGTTCCTGATTTTTCATAGTTTTATCCAACGGCCTTCCAACAGTTATTCATAACTATGTCAGAAATATCAAAATCTTTGATTTAAGATTATTTATAATAGTCACCTACGCTTATGTCTACATTGACAAGTCACATTACCTACTAGAGTCGGAGCTGTAGGTAATAACAATCAGGGCCAAGAAAATGGCACCCATACAATGTTTATTTTCATGCTTAGCTTTGGACTAACTCTAGGCTAATTCCATGGATGGGATTGCTAGCAGAAATGAGAGGGCTCTACCTCTTCAAGTAGAGTGTCGTCCAGAATGAATCTTGTTGCATGCTCCAACATCTTTCCGTGGTATGAACCAAAGTGGAATAAGTTGGGATGATCAAGGGAAAACTTAATCAGTTATAATCCATTATAAAACAGGAAGTGAAGTCAATATAAATTGTCAGTGACACTACTTTCTAAAGTTGTATAAAAATGCAAGAGAGTATGATTTCCATGAAAAGAACAGAAATTATCCACCTTCACTTAAAGTTGATCACATATTCAAAGATTCTTTCTATCAATCTTTTATTTTTATTTTTATTTTTTTTGCATGTGCGAGAATGAAGAAGTTGAGGAAATTTTTGTTCTTGGGGGTTTCCTAGTTTTCCTGCTAAACAACAATAACAAAATAAAATAAAAAGAAAATAAAGATAGCTTGCCAATGTGAAAATCAACAAATTGGCATTGATGAGCAATATATATATATATATATTTAATTGAATTATTGTCATTAGTATTCTGGTTGGATATATTGCTTCCCACTGAGACTAGGAACATCACTTACTAGGGGTCCAGAGTGGTCCCTGACCTGTTTGGTTTATTAATTGGTCAGATAAACAAGGGGAGGTGGGAACTTGCCAAAGGTGATAATGGGGGTCATCCACTGGGGCAGCACTGGAAACTCTTACTCGTTACACTGATCTCCAATGTCACACTGATGAACCTCTGTTCATGTTGTTTAAAATGCAGAGCCATTTGAGCTGGTAAAACAGAAACTAAGCATATTACTTGAACATCTCTTCCCCTGCCAGTCTTTCTCAGTCTTTTTGTTTGTTTGTTTGTTTTAGTCAGAAAAATATCCTTTAAGACTTAAATAGCAGACATTTCTTTCTGCTTCTTCAAGTAATACTTTCAGGTTTGTCCTGGTCTTGCAAAACATAGAAATAAGCTAGATCATTCTTCCAGACTATCGTACACCCATGCTTTGAAACACCAGATAAAGGCCAAGGGTTCAGAAACAATTCCAGCATTTCCTTAACAGGACTACAACTACTGGCAGTCAAAAAGGCTCTGTTATTCACATCTAATATGAATTAACCCATTCTTGTTTGTAGTGTGTTACCACCACATAGAGCTCCTAAGCTGTACCATACTCCTCCTCTAATGTTTAACTAAGTGTTCTCTTTTCCTTTTACATTTTTTTTCCCTTGATCTGAAGAAATACTATAATCATTACTAACTTTCTAAACTGATATGCCCCTTAGCAAAAGTGTGCTTGATATTTCACATACACACATACTGAAGTTTTAAATACTGATGTTATTTAACTGGCTTTCTCAGACTAGGCATAAGAAATATAAACCCATTTTCCCTCTTGCTTAATTATTATTTTGCCCCAAACCATCAAATGTGCTTCTGTCAGTCTACATGGATGCAATGGAAGGAGATTGAGAAACTAAGACTTTCCATTCATATTATTACTTGTAAAAACAAAACCTTTCACTGACTGTCTTCTGTTGCAAAATTGATTATTATAAAACACGGCATCATGCTTACCTTGCAAAATGTGTCATCTGTTTTGCTTTAACTTCATTGTAAACCAATTGTTACAATTCTCTTCCAAATGAAGGTTTTCCTTATCCCATTTGACTGACTAAGATTAAACGTCAGTGCAAGGGCACCTAAATAAAGCAGAAGAACAGGTATTTCTATAGCTATTCCTATTGCTGTCAATGGAGTTTAACATCAGATTGATACAGAGAGGAAAGTGATATACATATTGCTTTCAAGGGACTGTAAGCTGGTACTGAAGCAAAGCCAGATATGCATGCTAAACTCCTAAACAGCTTACATACCGGGTAGATTTTGATCCCTGTGAACTTCACCTAAAATACTAAAAGGGTCAATAAAAGAGACCAATCCAGAAATTGCTGGGCAGCATTCTTGGTACTGTGAAGAACCCTGCCCTTGACCCTGCAAAGTAATACTTCTGTTTACTATAGCAGCATCTTTACCATAAGGGTTAAATTCTGCTGCATTTTGTCTTAGGAGAGCAAGGAGAGCAGAATGTTACCATAAGATTGTAAACAATTTAGTAATAAAAACATGTTTTTAGTTTGTAAAATTGTCCTGAACTGAAAATGCTCAGAATTACAAAAAAGGCAAAAATACTTTACTTTTTATGCCCCCCCCCCCCAAAAAGTCCTGATTTATTATGTTTCAAATTACCTTCTTCTCATCATGTGCATTTACATTCTTGTAAAATACTACACTATGTAAGCACATTGCTCTCAGGTTTTTAAAATTAAGTTGTCTGGTTTGGGGAAAAATGATTCCTTCCTTTACAGGTCACCTCTTTCTGTCTGTCTAAACTAGACAGGGGTCCGGATATACTGTCTCACACGGAGAGTGACATTTAGCTAAACTTGTTAAATGAGTTCATAAAAGCATGGATGATGACGTTTGTGGGAAGCAGAATGTGCTTCCATTTTCTGCAGTCTTGTCATTCCTTACTTAGGAAACTAAATATTTCCTGTTTACTTTTGGGGGTCTGCCTGTAGATTTCCAAGTAAAGGCTAAATCGCGTTTGCTGTGTAGATGAATGCAATTGGCTGCTTTGTGTTTTCTTTTCTTTTCTTTTCTTTT
>VXAA01007435.1:87540-102574 GCA_013399115.1 Anseranas semipalmata | reverse complement strand
TTTTTTTTTTTTTTTTTTTTTTGCTTGACAGTTATAAACTGAGGTAATTATAGTACACTATTCAGACATAAAACATGGTTTCATTTCAAGTCTTAAATAGTATTTGGACTGCAAGATTCCCTAATGTGTAGGCACTGAGTGACTCATTCAAAACTGAATAGATTTTAAAATAAAACTAGAAATTCATTTTATGAGACTGTCTTAATAGAAAATCAGTCCGAAAAATAATTTGTGCCATAGAAAGGATTCTACCCATCCAAAAAAATGAATTCACTTCCTTAGTGTTTTCAAATGTCAGTAAAGGTTGGATTTAGTTTAAAGGGTTGTTAAATGATTCACAGATTTTTTAAAAAATCCCATTTTGCATTTCTGCACTGATTTTCCTGAAGAATTTACCATAATTTTGCAAAAATTATCCTGTTTTTATGGGAGGAATTATTTTGCTTGCCTTCCACTTGCTCTGCTGTGGGGCCCCAGTCCTTGTAACATCAGAAACAGTGGCCACATGAACTGTTTTGCTCTAAAGTCACTTATGATGGCAGAGGGTGACTAATCAACAGAAATGGATTATCTCCTTAGCAACAGCAGTTCAACATTAATAGAAATATCCAAGGAGCTGGTGATAGAAAAACCGACAAAATGAAATTATCTCCGAATTAATGACATTTTAGCAGGTACCAAGGAGTACAGAACAACTCCAGTATGCCCAGACAGAAAGCCCAGAGCGTAGAAAACATGCAGTTCTCAGAAACACAGACACAGAGGTTTTGTCTTCAGTCTCCCAGGGCAGCATCCCACAGGGCACCAGATTGCATCTGCTCCTCGTATTCAAAACACTTAAAAACTTCGGTTCAGATTGCCTAACTGAACACATAAAGCAGTGAAATAGTTAACCAGGATACTCAAGCTCAGTAACAAATCTCTTTCCTTTAGAAGAATGAAACTATCTACAGTATGGATTTGTCTTTGTGGGGGACTGCAAAGGACTTCTGCAAGAAATGAGGATATCTGCAGATTATCTTCTGTTTTAAGTGCAAAGCACATTTCTTTATCTTCTCTAATATCATACATGTAGGTAGGTGTAGGTGTGTGTGCACATCTTGTTCAAAGAAAAATCCAGAACACTCTATACACTGAATGAGTAAAAATAAAAAAAAAATAAAAAAATAAAAAATCATCATATCTCCTCATACAGTACTGGGAAGCATTCAGATACTACAATGACAAATGCAGTAAAGGAATCAGAATAGGAGATAAAGAGGTGTCAGACAACAGTACCACCTGACAAGTTTACTTGCTCTGAATGACCTCAAAATACAATGCACTCTGAAGCGTGTGTTAAAAGAACAGCAGATTGTACTGGCACTTAGGTGGGAGAAGGCTGCGTCATGCAAAGTGTTACACAGCCTGCATTTTCTTTCTTTTTATAGAACAAGAACAAAGAACAATAGCTCTGGCTTGTATGTCTTAATAGACAGCAGCTCACGGGCTTCCTGCCAAAGGGGTTAAGTGCTGTTGTTTGGCCCTCTGTTTCAAAGACAGAAATGGTCATCTTTGAATAGCAGATTTTTCTAAGCTAAAGAAAGAGCAGTCAGCTGAAGGGAGAAAAGCAATGGTGAATAAAACAGGGAAGTAACAGCTGAGATACAATCTTACTTTTAGCTGAGCATTTAGTTTGAGGTGTTTCTTTTTTGCCGTTTCTTTCTTTATTATTATTATTTTTTTAATTCTCGGAGGGATTTCTATGGAAGATGATTTTCAAAAGAAGGTATTATTCAGCTACTGTACACATTTAGATGTATTTGCCACTGAGCTTTTGAAGGATTTCTAGCAGCATATTAGGAAAAAAAAATGTTGGCAATTGTTCATGGAAAAGATCTGACAGTAAGGTCAAGTGAGCCACAAAGGAGGTGACATTCATCGATTAAGCTCTTGCTACAGCATGAAGCAAGTTGACCAGCACACTATATTCAAGGATTTTGTCATATTTTCTATAGCAATAGTGTACTTTTATGTGTGCTAAAGAATGGAAATGAATTTTAATGCTTATCAGGCACTTAGGCTATCTTACATGAAACCAGATTTGGCAACTCCTCCTGCAGCTGTTGCAAACAAGTCCAGCCAATCATCAGTACTTGTGTGCTTCATTCATCCCTCTGTAAGAGAAATAGAGTAGCAATAGACTCAGAACATTTGGAGATTCAGTTTTAACAAAGTGGATGATTTTCTTTGGAGAGCCAAGTCTTTCAGTTTGTTGTTGGGTTTGTATAATAATTTCACCAGCGGAATTGGATTGAGATTACTGCCTTCACAACTACAGAAAGCAAAACAAAACTGTTTTCCAAGCTTCTAACAACCTCAGAGCTTCACCAATGCGTTTTAACGGGGAAAAAGTGTGTGCACAGCCCATCTTGAGTTCTGCAACCAAAGCTATCGAAATCACACCTGTAGGTTTTTGTCCCACACCACCTGGTGGCATGTTGTTAACTCGAAGTGCCACATCAGGTAACAGTAGTATTCTCTGCTATATAACTATTTCTTGTAACTATTATAGTAGCACTTTGTGGGGTGCTCTAAAATATTGTAATAATAGCTAAGAATATTAGTAACAGTTAAAGTAATGATGGTAGTAGATTCCTGATTTATTTATTTATTTATTTTTCCTAAGGGGTTTAATTTACTCTGCATTTTGTAAAATCATGCAGCAGTAGCACTTTGACTTCCAGCATTTTCAATCTGCTTCTTGAATTGAACTCATTAAGTTGTCATCTGCATTTATATGAAGCATGTACAGAAGCCTCCCATTCTGATAGACAACTTTTGACGTGTTCAACTGTCAGTGCTGATGACACAAGTTTCAAGAGACCATAATTTTGTTTACTCCTTGACCTTTACCACTCAGTAGAAGTGATAAGTGCATATGTGAGAGCAAAGTCTATAATCTGAGTCAGCTAGTAGCAATTAAATCGTCATCTACATGATATGCCTAGTCATTTGCACAGTAATTTCAAGTGTATGGTCTCCTGTTAATTCTTTTCTTGTAGTTATTCAGGTAGACACATTCAGATGCTTAAATATTTCCAAAGTTAAACTATAACCTATTGTTTAAACACATTTAGCGTAAACTGAAATCTTAAGGAGATTCTTTAAAAAATATCAGAATGACAATATGACCTATTGTCATTTTTGGGACTTTGATTATTTTCCCAAAAGTCTGTCTTGGTGTTGCTGTTGTTTCTGGGGGGAAAGGAGGAAGCTGTTTGTTTTGTTTTGTTTTCTGGGAAATTGGTCCAAAGGCCACATACATGCTCATCAGGTCCTGGGTATTTGATCAGACAAATCTAGGAAAAGATACACACATCCCAGAAGTGTGTGCAAAATTTTAAAGTTTCTTTTTCTGGTTTAAAACACTGTCCAGACTTGGTCAATCCAATGTCCTTCATGCATTCTGCTTCATTGGTAGAAATCCGAGTCAGATTTTCAAAACAAGGTGGAATAGAATATTTTGCATCATATTTTCAATAAGCTATAGTACCCTATAGTTCATTTTTCTTTTTAGTCATAGAGTTTTTGTTGTCTATGATAGCTGCAAGCATCATAGTTCACACATTTCACCAATAGAGGTCCTAAATTCAATACAACAAAATCATAGAATGTATTCTCATCCTTTTTTGGGGGGGATATACAGATGATATAGTGGATAGGGAGGAATTTTTTAGTAAGGGACCATCATTTACAACTATATGGGGGTAACAGTGCCGCACCAGATGCCACTGATTACTTGGTATAGGATTGAAGAGGATGTCCCACAGAATATAGATAGCCATAAGCTTGAAGTAAGTTCCTCCAGCCTCTGGTTTTGTACTTCTGTTTTTTTTGTTGTTGTTGTTGTTGTTTTTTGTTTTTTGTTTTTTGTTTTTTGTTTTTTTTATCTGAAGCAGTTGTTTTACCATTTTTCTAATTTATCATTTTTACCATTGAAAGACTGCATGCAGCAATGATACTTTAATGCTTCCAAAAAACTTTAGATCACAAAATAAACCATACAGACACAGAAGTCTAAGCATTTTAAAGTATATGGGGTATTTGTTATAGTAAACAAAAGGGAAACATGAGGGAATACCGAGGTGCAGAAGAAAAGCTGTAAAACAATGAAGTAGTGTGTAAGCAATAAAACATAAATAAACTTTGCTTTTTTTCCCCCCCCAGGTCCCTTGTTGCACTGGTGGTATTTGCTCGACTTAGACAAAAGACACCTGCCAGCCAAAGGACATCAGCATATGCTGTGCTCAGATTACACTATACTGTTTGACCGGCTTGGTCTCATATTCTAGTTTTTGCTAAGGTCTGCATTTCTGCTCTGTCAGTTGTGTGAGTGATATGTATTTGTTCTCCTCCCTTTCCCCAGTCACCAACATGCAACCTGCATTGAACTCTCTGCTCTTGTGCTGCTATGATACCACAATCTGTATATATCTGTAATATGTCACTGTCTTGCTTGTTTGCGGTAATATGTCAAAGATAGGAGAAGAATAAGTACATCCAAATAAACCTCTAAGACACTGTATCCATGCTGTCCTAGTGTCCCATTTGTCCATAATTATGTTCTTACTTGCTCCCAGAACAGCAAAGAGCTTGGACACTTGTTATCTGACAAATGCAATGGAAAAAGGTACAATTCTGAGCAGTCGGCCCAAACCTTGACACACTGACTGACAATTATTTTGTTAATGTAAACTAATATAAAATGTTAATGCCTTGATGCACCCAGTACCATCTTGCTGCTTTCCATCACACTGGCTCTGCTGCTCTCCCTGCTGAAGCTTTGCTTCAGGAAGCTCCCGGGGCTGGAAGTTCCTTCACTAAAAGGGAGAAGGACCATCTCTCTAAATGATTACATATTTCTCTAAATGCATTATCATACTTCTGGTAGGGTTATCATTTCCTCCAAGTTAGTAAGACAACCTGCAGGGCTGGCTCTCTAGCTGTCATAACTCTGCTGAAATCAACTGTGTTATATTGGGTTACCCTGGCTGAGAATCTAATTCATGTGTGGTGTATGCTAATTGCTCTTCTCATATTCTCATATTTTCTCATATTCTCATGTTCATATCTCCTTTAATGATTCCACATAATGATCAACCTTCTCTGCTCTTCTTGATTTTCAGCAATTCCTTTTTTTTTTTTTTTTCTTCCTTATGTGGGAATATGGGAAAGACTTGCTGGCCATTTTGTCCTTTTTTTCCCTCTATCTAAAATTATGGAGCCTTAAAATGTGAAAAGCTTCTCTTGCATCACTTGCCAATAAAAGGTCAAATCCTTTTTCTGTCTTCAGCCTGGGACTCATCACACAGGGAGAATCCCTTGACAGTGAAGAAAATCCCATATGCTGAGAACTGTGGGAGAAACTACAAAATTGTTCAGCACTCCCTGATGGCATCAGCAGCCATGAGGAGCCATGCTGAAGTGACCCATTTTACCATTATGACCACCAGACCTGGCAGGGGGAGGAAAGCTTGAAGCAAGGACTACAGAAAGCAGATTACTGGATTAGTGTGGGGAAAGTGTCAGAATAAAACAGGTTTTGTAAATGAGTTTAAATGTGAAATAGAAACTGGGATAACAAAGGGCTTAATTCAAGGCTAGCAATGAGTCCAGTACAGAAAACAATGGTTTGAATTTGTTCTGACTAGGTTTGTCAGCATCTGCAGCTGTGAATACTTTTTCTTTCTTCATCTTTAGATAGTCAGGCAGTTCTTGCTGTATATTTCATTATGCATTCATGTATTTCGCATTTATTTTTCTCCTGTAGGCAACTTGTTTTGGTTTCTTTCGGTGTGGTTGTTTCACTGACTGGATCAGCAGCAGTGATTTCAGAGGTTTCTAGGTATTCTTAGGTAAACCTGTCACTATACAAGACAGAGAATTAGGGACGTTTCTGTATCTCATATCTAGTTCCCATCTCTTTGGACATGCTCAACAGTCTTTTCGAATGATGAAGTATATTTGCAATTCATTAAAATGCTTCTGGAATGTATATTTCTTTCTATCCAGGAAAGCTAATGACTGTATGAAATGAAAAAGCTTTGAAAAACCTTCTCAGGGAATGTCTGCCTACAAAGTATTTATACCACTTTTCTCATTGTGAAATGTCCTACTCTGAGCTGATGGCTACAGTATTAGTACTAGGGGACATGACACAGGCCTTTCTGATGAGCTTGATCATTTTTCTTTTTTTCCTCTTTTTATTAGAGAAGGCACAGGGTCAGATTTCCAAAAGCATTTAGTTTTGTTCTACCTCTGAGCCTCCCAGCTTGAGTGGAAGAAAAATTAAAACAACATAAAAGATACTTGAGAATCTTACTTTAAGGCATTTAAGATAGGAACTGTTTTATGGTGAGTTCATACAGCGAGTAACACAATAGAGATAATTAATTAAGACCTCCAGGTGCTATTGCATTATAAACAATCATTTGCTTAGCAAATGAATTCAGTCTCTTCCATGGACTATGGATGTTTCCTGTGCAGAGATGGAGAGCATAAAAAGAATATTGATCCATTGTTCCCTATATGTTACACTGCTCTGTAGTTTTAGGGAAAGACGCATAAGGATTTCTAGTGCATTTCTAGTGCAGGAGCAAATTTCCTTCTTCAGCAGTGCCTCTCTCCTATAATATCGACTAGAAGACATCATCTAAATGGTATTACAGATTCCATAGTACCTCTGTTTCCTAACCTCCAGTGCATATGCATTGTGGACACAGGTGTGACTATTACATGTGTAATAAACAAAGAGGAGGGAAGCCTCCTGTTTAAATTTCCTGTACTGTGACTCTGTTGAGTAAACTCATAGAGGCTGTTCTGTTTATACAGGTGAGATACGGAATTAACAGTCTGAAAATACTGTGATGATGAAAAAGCTAAAACTAAAAGATCAGTTAGAACTAAATTAAATAAATAATAATCCATCAGGTAGCATACAGCATAGGTTATACCTATATTATCAAGTAGTGTGGGTCAGTAGGAGCATATCTAGAGGGCAAAACAGTTGGTGCTAGAGATCTGATTACCACACTGTGCATGTTTCAGGGTATTTTTCCTTCAAACCAGCTCTGGACTGGTTGCATGGGCTGAACACCACTTGCAGCTGGAGTGTATTTAGTTTGCTCCTTAAAAACATATTCCAGCTTAGTCTCATTCAAAAAAAAAACCCAGTTCATGTGCTCTGAGACCAGTCCACAATGAAAACCAAAACACAGTATGTGTTTTGGGGGGGACAAGAAGGATATTTTCTTAGATTGGCTGATGATCCAAATTAAAACCTTATGGTAGGCTCACCTAGTTAGATATTATCAGACCTGAATGGATTCAAAATGCAAGCTGTAGTGATAATTAGTATTTTAATATTATTGTATGGAGCTTATGTGGAATGGTTTTGGTAGCAGAGGGGCTGCAGGGACTTGTCTGGGAGGATGTTAGGAGCTGCCCTGTGCTTGACACAGCCAATTCTAGCTGGCTCTGCAACAGACCTGATTTTAATGGCCAATAAATTATTTCTTTTCCCCCCAAGTTGAGTCTGTTTTGCCCATGTTAGTAATTGGGAAGTGATGTCTTTATCTCTATTTCAATTCATGAGCTTTTTCATCCAATTTTCTCCCCATGACCCACTGAGGCAGGGGGAGGAAGGGAGGGGCTGGGTGGGCATTTGACTGTTTGCCAAGGCTAACCCACTATATTTATATTGTTTCTGACCCACCTGCAATGGGAAAAGTGCAGGGAAAGACAGAAAGACAGAAAGACAGAAAGACAGAAAGACAGAAAGACAGAAAGACAGAAAGACAGAAAGAAAGCGTAGTTCTCTGCTACAAAAAGCTTATGTTTTAAGACAGTGAAGGTTAGCTAAAGATGCAAAAATGATCACCTTAGTCAAAAGACAGTCATGGTAGAAGGGTGTTTTCCTTTCCACTCAGGCATTTCAAAAGTGTAAAATCATTTAGACTGAAGTTACATGCAAGACTCCCAGGGCAGCAGCCAAGGAACAATTGGCATATCTGTGTAGTCACATAGCTTAAGTATGAAGTTGTATGTTGTGTTAGCTTTCGCTCCAGAGTGAGGATGTTTGTTCCCTTGGCAGGGACTCTTTTCTTACAGAGGCTACTGGTACCCTACTGTCTAGTTTCTCCTCCGAAGATAGCCTCAGCAGCTATGCAGTCCTACTACAAGCTATGGTCCTTACATGTCCTCCTCCACTGCTCACCTGCTTCATCAAGATCCAGACGGGGGAATGCAGGTGTTCAAAAGATAGAAACTTTAGATAGATAAGGATGACCTAACTTAAGAGACAGGGCCACAAAAAGAGGTCTCCCAGATGTGTTCCAGATGTCTTTATGTGATGTCTTGTATGGAATATAGGCATCAAGAAACCTGTGTCCTTATGAGCCTTCAATCCAGACTTTTTAAATGGATCAAAAACAGATATCAAGAGATTTATGTGAGTCTGTTAGTGAGAGAAGATTTCTAGTGAAGCCCCACAAAGCTGTCAGATGGTTAGGATACCTTAGGATCTGTTAAGCATGTTCTTCCCTTCTCCAAGAAGGCATGTTCTTCCCTTCTCCAAGAAGCTCTGTCAGAGCAGCAACACTCAGGCCAAGCACACCAAACAAATCACAGCATTTCTGATGTTCTCTATATAGGAAGAGCACATGATTGCCTCCTTCCTTTACTGTGATATTGGCAGAGGCTTTCCTCTCTCCAAGCTGGTGCCTTGCCAATATTAGAAGATAGATCAGATGGCAGAGACCAGTCCCTTCTCACTGCTAAGAGAAGACTCTGGCTATAATCTGGTCATACCGGGCAGGAACCAATACCCTAAAGGCTTGTCACTGGTTTAAGTGAGATGTGTCTCAGCCAGGGATGCTACAATGGTTCTTGATGGCAAAAATTAGAAAGAGCCAAGGGCTCTTGGACCTCCAACTCCTGGTATGTCAGACCTGAGAACAGGAGCGACTGCATGCTGCAAAACAGCTGTCACAGACCTGCTCTACATTTCTGTGAATATCAGGCTTCCTGAGCAGCATATTTTGTGTGGGTGATAATAGGCTGAGGCAGGCAAGGCTCCTGGGACAAGTCAGAATGGGCCATATATCTGCTAGGAGAGCGTGTCAGACAGGTAGAGGACATGGATTGTAGGATATCTGGAGAGGTCAGGTCTGCTTCAGCTGCACAGAGGGGGCACAGGTAATGAGAGCCAGAGACAAGCTAAGGCAGTGCAGATGCAACTGTCTCAAGCTGCTTAGCTGGCAAAGCTGGATTTGAACTTGGCACTATTGCTGAGGAAGCAGTATAGATTTGGCCTACGGTGCTCTAGGGAGCTTCTGCAGTTGAACTGAAAGGGAATGGTGGAGGAGTTTTGAGCAGATTTTTCTATTTTATGCCTTCTCTAGCAAATGCTCCATCATCCCTGCCAGAGCTGGTTTATCCCTCTGTTTCATAGCAATATATGGGCAAAGCAAATGCTGCTGATTGCAGCAATTGGCAGGTAAATTCTAAATACTTCCCAGGGAAGAAAATCCCCAGGTTCTTTCAGGATGTCTTTACTCGCATTTAAAAATGCCCTAGGACAAACACAGTGCTACAATAGTTTCAGAAACAAACTGTAAGCAGCTTCAGAGAACATACCTAGTCTAATCTTGTTCATCAAATGAAATATGTTTTATATGGGTAAAAAGGTGAGCAGATTCTGCAGTACCCAAGACCCTTGTCTGGGATACAGAATTTACTTAATGGGTCAAGGGAAGATTTTTTTGGGGGGAGGGAAGAATATCCCTTTAACACCTGGTTTGGCACAGCAAGCTCGCAGCATGTGGCTGAGCCTCCACGTTCTGTAGAGCACCTGACTTCCAGCACAGTCTCTCTCCCCTAGCCCCTTAATAACGGGAGTCTCAAGGCAGCCCTCAATGAATCTCTCTGGTTTATTCCTTTGTAGATAAAGATAAGACCCAGAGAAAATAGAATTTAGACTGGGAATTCACTTCACCCCATGTACAAAGTTTTGCTCCAGTCCCTTCCCTAGGCCTATCCTTTTGCTCCTTTTCATATGTTTGCAGGCAGGTGCATGCTTCTCCTCTGTGTCACAGCCCAGTGTCCAGTCATCTAGGGCAGGGAAGGGGCATAAATTCAAGGAATTTATCATTAGGCACCTTAGCAGTCCAGAGAAGTTGACTGGGAAATGACTCAAACTCCCTCTATAGTCTGAGATAGAGGTTCCCGTGGAGAACAATTCAGGTCACCTCGGTTAGGTTCTTGCTCTGAAATACCCTCTGGAGGAGCCTGTCTATCTCCATTCATTACACAGGGAATCTAGGGAGCCTATCCAGCTAATGTAAGTGCCAAAGTTAGGTGCCTGAAGTTCGGTACAATGAAAAACTCTCTTCAGTTGATGAGCTCCTGGAACCTCATGTTCCACTGCTGTTCTTACTACAGGAGAAAAATCAGGATGTATTTTCAATGTTTTTTATTGCACTTGACTTTAAAACAAAATCTGTAATCAGACTCACTTTTTTAAAGTGCACTTATGAGAGAAAAAGAATGTATAGCTTTCCCACACACTCATGCTAATATGCACAATCAGTGCTAATAATGAGGGCAACACAGTTTCATTCCTGTCATTTTCCCAATGTATCTGATCTCCATAGTTACTCTGTCATATCTATTATTTAATAACATAGAAAGGCATTAAAATGCAATTTCCTCATCTATTTGTTTCTTTCCTAATTACATGTTATTTAATACTCAAAGAAATTCAGCAATGGTCGTATTGATTTTCCTCAGTTGCATAGATGCATATGAGTTTATATTTAATCATTGTATTTGTTTGTCTGTTTGTTTTTATTTATGTGAACTTTGTGCACTATTTCATTCCACTTTTAAGATGTTTATATCTTCTCTTTCTTTAGCATGCATTTAATCTCATTATTGATTTTTAGCTTCAAGAAAAGAGTTTTCTCTGAAAGGAGAACCATTATGTGCAACATTTCTTAAACTTTCTGCAAACTCCTTAAGTGTATTTAAAATAAATCTGTTTTCTTCCTGATTTGGGTGTTAGAAATGATTACTTCCAAAGAAAGGGTTAGATTTTGTTGTGGAAGTGAAAATAAAACAGAATTTTGGTTCAGCAAAAAATGTTGAGACTTTGAAACGAACTTCCTGATCCAGATGAAAAGCCTTTTTTAATCTAATATATATAGAGAATCATAGAATGACTTGGGTTGGAAGATACCTTAAAGATCACTTAGTTCCAACCCCCCTGCCATGGGCAGGGATGCCACCCACTAGATCAGGTTGCCCAGGGCCCCATCCAGCCTGGCCTTGAACACTTCCAAGGATGGGGCATCCACAGCTTCTCTGGGCAACCTGTTCACCACTCTCTGAATGAAGAATTTCCTCCTAACATCTAATCTAACTCTCCCCTCTTTTAGTTAAAGCCACCCCCCCCTTTTCCTATCACTATCTGCCCATGTAAAAAGTCACTCTCCATCTTTTTTATAAGACCCCTTTAAGTACCGAAAGGCTGCAATGAGGTCTCACCAGAGCCTTCTCTTCTCCAGGCTGAACATCCCCAGCTCTCTCAGCCTTCCTTCACAGGAGAGGTGCTCCAGCCCTCTGATCATCTTCATGCCCTTCCTCTGGACCTGCTCTAACTGGTCCATGTCCTTCTTGTGCTGGGGCCCCAGACCTGGATGCGGGAGTCCAGGTGGGCCCTCTTGAGGGCAGAGCAGAGGGGGACAATCACCTCCCTCAACCTTCTGGCCATGCCTCTCTTGATGGAGCCCAGGACACAGCTGGCCTTCTGGGCTGCAAGTGCACATTGCTGGCTGATGTTGAGCTTTTCACCCACCAGAACCCTCAAGTCCTCTGAAGGGCTGCTCTCAATGAGTTCTTCTCCCAGTCTGTACTCATGTGTGGGATTGCCCTGACCCAGGTGCAGCACCTTGCACTTGAATGTGTTAACCTTAGTAGGTTCACATGGGCTCACTTCTCAAGCTTGTCTAGGTCCCTCTGGATATATGTATTGTATATATTATGGATATATATATATTAAATGTGAATCATTTAAGGTCAGTAAAGATGTTTTACTTTTTTTTTCTTTTTCATTATTTTGGCACATTAATTTTGAAAATGAAAATCTATCTCAAAGCTAACCACAGCAACAAAAAATGAAAAACTGAAACCAAGCAAAAATATTTATTCTGAAGATACTGATGTGTGGGGGCTTTCTCAATATTTAAAAATATTTCCAGTGGTGATTTAAATCTAACTAATAGCATAGAAATTGACTACATTTTCTGTAAGATTTTGATTTCAGTGAAGAATTAGCATTTTATTGGGAAAATGGTGTCAATGAAAACTTTCCAATGACCCTTACTTTCTCTTTCTCAGACAAGTCTGTTTCTCCTGTTTAACATGTGGGAACATATGATGTTTTCATGTGTTAATATGACTGAGTCTAAAATTAGATTTACATGCTAACAAATTCATTAAGCTGTTTCTCTAGTACACTAGAGAGAAGCATGAAGCCTGGTCTGATTTCCATTGTTTGCTAGGAGCTTTTTGGCCATTTCCTCAGTGCAAAGTCAGCATGCTAAGCATTCCTGATCTGGCAATTACCTACTCCATTAGGAAGGCTCATTCTCATTTACCTTCTTGTTTTCTTCCAAAGAAAACTGAGGACAATGTGCATTTTGATATGGAGCAAGGATGAGGGTGGGGAGTGCATCCCATGAACCAGGACTGTGGAAGGATCTGTTCTATGTTGGAAATGCCACTTTACTTACAGGAGGGGACAACTGACTGTATAGAAGACCAGGTTAGCTTCTACCCAGTCTGCAAAAAGTATTGCAAAAGAATGAGTAAAGTATTTCTAGAGCAATATGGTGCTAATTTTCAAGGTGTTACATATCAATTGGAATCATCATTATAATAGCCTCTGGGATTCATAGTGGAGTTTAGACCTGAGTATCTTGTTAAAATGGATTTCAAAGTTGTAAATAGAGAGGTGCGGTTAAAAAAAAAAAAAAAAAGAAGACAATATTAGATGTTAAACCTCTGCATAACATTTGACAGTGCAAAGCAGTTGAGGGGTGCTGCATCCCCGTGCATTAAATAAAATAATTTGCAACCCATCCATTCCTTACATATTCCCTGAAATAGCTTTTTCGTAAAAGCATTTCTCCATATTTCAATAAGCTGCATAATTCAGTTCAGTAAGTTGAATACAAAAGATAGGAGCATTTACATTCAAAGTGGTTAGGCTTTCTTTCTCCTTAAATCTATTGGTTGGCTTAAAAAGAAAAACAACTTATTTCAGGGTCAGGATGGGAAGGTGTCATTTATACTTTCATACAGTCTTTGCTGTTGACATTTATAATATATATATATTTTTAATTTTCCCTTTTTTACCAGTGATTCTTTTTTGATAGTCAGGCTGAGAAATAACCTTCTCTGCTACCCTGCTCCCACTCGAGCAGAGCCAGATGAAAATTTTGGAGTTTAAAATCTTAATAAAAAATGCCAATTTCAACCAAAAGTATTGATTTTTCCTCTAAATAAATAAATAAATATAATAGCTTTATGATTCTTTTCATGGCAGAATCTTAAAATATTGTTTGCAGTTTCATTTAAAAGAATTTTTATTGTTAGTTTTTGTTTCTGGGGATTTTTATGCCATTTCCTTATATAACAGATATAATGGAAACTGACATGTAAGAAATACATCTGAAATATATATATTTATATATAAGAGAAGGTTGAAGGATGATAATATTGTTTGATCTTGCAAGAAAATTTTGAGTATTCTGGTAAAGTCCTCAGTGTCAGAATTTTAAACTGGATTTTTGTTTTCAGAGTTCTCTGTATGATTAACAAAATTGTACCCAGTATATAATGCAAATGTATTGATACTTAAATAGAAAAAAATGAACTCACCATAATTTCTAGAATTTCAAAAAATTACAGTTTCATCCCTCTTTCTCATCATTGGTCTGAAAGATGAAGGACCTCTTTTGGTTTTCTTTGTCTGAACTAGCTCTTAAGGCTGAAAATGGATCATCTAGCAGCCACTCTCATGACTTTACAGATACATTTATAATAGGGCTAGCACATCACCTTGATGCCTCATCATTACATTTTTCTCCAAAGATGCTAAATGAGCCACTCACTGGGGACACTGTCTAGGAAAGCTTTGCACAGTATCCTTTGTTACTTTGATTTCAAATGGCCTTTGGGTCAGGACGGATCTCTTAGCTTTAAAGTTAACAGAATGATGTATTTGGGAAATGTAGCCTCTTCCAGCTCATGGAATGCTTGTGATTTTCTTGAATTTACTTGTTTGAATGCAAATTTTATTCAAGGCATTTTGTAGCTTAATGTCAGAATAATAAAAAAGAATTAGAGAATGTGGGGTGTTTGAACAGATGCAGGACTGACAGGGATTTTTATTCCTTCCTCTGAAATGATGGTTAATATCTTGCATAAGCCAAACTATTGGGCATTTTTTTAATACTAAAACTCGATTGTAAGATATTAATATTGACAGGTCTTGCCAGGACCAGTGTAATCATACTGGATAATAACGCCACAACTACTGCTTTGCACAGGAGTCTTCTCTTCATATGTTTCTATATGATTAGCTGCATTGGTACCCTACTGCAATACTAATGCATTGACATATTAAGAGAAAAACTGAGAATATTATGATGTTCCACCTAGATTTTTAAAAAAGATGAACGTTACAATAAAGTGAGGAATGCAAATGCAACCAAACTGTTACCATAAATACACAATCACAACAGAGTAGCACTGTAAGTGTAATACTTCCCTACAAAAGAAGAGTGTAGGGTCAAAATATCGGCATTATTTTGTGTTCTTCTTTCTACTCTCAGAAAGTCCTCTGTTTTCAGTTTTAGGGAACTGAAACTGTGAGATCTAAATCAGTATCTGAAAATGCAGGTCAGTCCCCTATCTTTTTTTTTTTTTT
>VXAA01007435.1:59610-87471 GCA_013399115.1 Anseranas semipalmata | reverse complement strand
TTTTCTTTTCTTTTCTTTTCTTTTCTTTTCTTTTCTTTTCTTTTCTTTTCTTTTCTTTTCTTTTCTTTTCTTTTCTTTTCTAAATACAACATAGAAATAAAATTTTAGAGTGACACTGATTAGTGGTAAATCATGTTTTTACTTAACATTTTCCAAAAATATTGCATGATGTGAATTTTCAATTTGCTATGTACTAGTGTTTATTTATAACAATTTTATTTGTACAATGCTTGTTTTAGAGGAGGTAAAGAAAATAAACAATTCTTCTACACCTATGGATTTTCTTTGATAGAAAAGGAAAAATATCACCAGTGTCTAAATACTAGATCCTTCAGGAATAATCTAAAGAAAATTATTCAGAGGAAATTATGTAGATAAGGAACAAAGTAACAGTTATTGACTTTCATCTGGACATTGTTTAAAGAAAATAAACATCAATTATTTACCAATGAAAAGATCAGTGTTATTTTTTCTGTCACATCTGTTGATTTGAGTCTTAGAAAAAGAAAAAGAATGTACTTCATTACATTTAAAATTCATCTCAATGGAGGTTCTGTTGAAGTACATAGCATAGCAGCCATATGCCCAGATGACTTAAAATTAAGTAAACAACGGCAAACATATCTAAATGAGCCAAGGATAAGGTCTTCACCTGTGTTCTGCTCTGCCATACAACCCACAAAATGAAAAAGTGAGAATCCGGTGCATGTAGGATGTCTCAATCATTTTTATAATGTAAGGTCTTAGTAGCAGCATAAGTAAGATTTAAAGGGATCTGGTAAGAAAATGATCTCATTTACATCTAGGAAATCTAACTGAAACAGGTAAGTTGCAAGAATGCAATTGACTGAAGAACAAAACACAAAGAATCCTTTACCTATATGGTCACTTTCTCTGGTCCATGAAGACAAATTTGCTTTGTTTTTACTGGCTAGAAATAGTCAATGGAGAATAACACTGACACAAAAGAAATTTCTTCCAAATAAGGTGGTAGGACCTCTTCCTTCTGCACCCATGCTATTCCAGCATGAACAGGAAAGGGATGAGGACACTGAGAATACATAGATCCCAAGGGATGACTTAAAATATTTACTCCTTACTTAAAAGTCCTGCTGGAGTCTGCATTAAAGAAGATCACAAAGAAACACATACCCAGAATACCCCTAAGTGTTCCAGGATCTATCTTCTTTATAGCTCAAACTTCATAAGTGTACAAGTTTTCATTAGCTGTGTAGCTACTAATGACAAAACAACTCAATACTATGAACTTTTCTGAAGGTTGTGGTGGGATTCATTAAAGACGGGGGAATGTCTTTTACCCATTACATCTCTGTGATTTGCTAGCTCTGTCTATTTCAGATGGTGTTTGAGAAGTCTAACAATACATATAAACTAGAACTAATATTGTTTTGGCATTAAAGTTACTGCACAAAGAAAGATCATGCTATTTGATGTGTAATTTAGCTTTGGTTATTCTTCTACAAGGATTTCTTTAGCCCCTAGAGGTTCATAATGCTTCAGGAAATGTGTCTTTTCATTTTATTAAGAAAATATATTGATGAATGCTCTGATAGAATAATATGTGCCTTGTGTCTTGTTAGCCCCAGGATGTCTTGAAGAAGATATATATCTCCATGGGCATATTCCTGGGAGACAAACATAATTAACAACTGAATATATAAATCAACCAACAAGCTCACTACTGTAAGGAATAGCTTAATTTCTTGTGTTGTTTTTGTGTTTTTGTTTTCAAAATGCTAGTTTTTACAAACACTTGGAATGATAGCTTCAGGTGTGATATGCTTGAAAACTCTCTGTTATACATTTTTTTTTTTTTTTAATGGGGTTACGCGCCCAGTCCAGCTCTCTCTGTATCTCTTCAAACTATTGCTTTGGCAATCTTACCCAGAAAGATTATTTAATAATTGTAACACTATTCAGTAAGTAATCCTTCAGGTATATACAGAAACCTCACAGTCATCTTCAATATTTTACTTTCTTTGCATCCATATTCTATCAATTTTTCCAGCTCAATGCTCCTGTGGATATCAACTTAATCTGCCTACACTCTGAAGTAGATGGCCACAAACTCAGTCTGAGATGAAAGCACCGGTGTTATAAAGCTCAGGTACCAGTCAGAGGTGGCTCACATCCAACCAGCTTGCAGTGTGGACAGCTGCCTGCTCACATCTGTAGGAAAAAAGACAGCTGATTTCCAAATTTATACAACACACTTTTCCTTTTCATTTATATTATTCTTGAAAGCCACTGGTTTCCATTTGAAAGTTTTCTACTTTTCTTTTGCCTTCCAGTTATCCCTGTGTATCAGGCTGCATAATATGGAAAATATTCTAAGAGAAGCTTGGAAGAACTCTGTTACCTGGAGTAATTCTATAGAGTCAGGTAACATTAGTGTACAACTGGTGTAAGGATAAATTAACCATATTTTCAAAGAATATCAGAGTATCTTACGGTTTATTTGCAAAATTTTGGTGTAGGCAAATGAGTATTTCTGATAAAGATTAAAATAGCATGTTTATATCCAAAATTGGATGTTTCATCCAACAATCTATTGAGTTTTCTAATGCCTGTCATTTTAACCTCAGCCCAAGACTGAGACTTCTGACAGGTCTATGTGTCAGTTTAAAGAAACTATTATTATTCAGTGTTCTTTCTATGAGATATTCCAGGTGATTTTTAAATGCCATATACAATAACCTCCTCCCCTCCTCCCCCCACCAAAAATAAATAAATAATAACTAAGAATGTTGCTGTCAAGGCTTTCACCCAAAGACCCAGGGGAAAAAATTCAGAATTATAATTTAGATAGGTCAGGGTCATGGGAGTTTTTCAAACCTCATTTGATGCAGTTCTCACACCTCATTAGAACACAGAAAAAATGCTGTTTGATGAAACATTCAGATGCCAGGAAAAAATAATATTTATGGAATCTGGAGGATTTAGATCATGACAATGTTTACTGAAACTTATTTGGAAATAAGATAGTTTTATTCATTTGTTAAATTGCTAGTGTCAGTATTAGACCCAAATGTGTATAAACTATTCACTCAGCAGTATGAATAAACAGACAAATTTTAAAACCGTGTAACAGTATTTTCTTGTGGCCTCATGACTATCCGTTAACTGGAATATTTCCTAACACAAAAAATAATAATGATAATTATAATAAGAAGAAAATAATTGGTATATCTTTCTAGAATATAAGAATATAAAATAGCTTACATTATTTGTACCACATAAAATAACAAAATATAACATTGTTAGGTTTTGGAGATATCTCATCAGTGACAAAATATAGTGAGGGAGAAATTTTGTGCTTGATAAGGAAAAGAAATACTATTTGGAGGCTGTGATAGTAAAAGTAGATAGAAAAAGGCAGAATAAAATCTGGTGGGTTTGTTTTCTCTTTCTCTTTAAATGAGTAAAGTGTATATTGTACTGAAATGTCTCAGTCTCTAACTGCCATAGGTTGGCTTGGGGGGAAGGCCACAGGGGAAAGAAAGGATCCATATGATAGGAAACATTTTTCAGGATGTTACCAGTAATGTATTACAGATAATATTAACTGTGGGTAGAATATAGATCCACTGATCTATAGCATTGATCCTCACCTATAGCCACATTGCCCGCAATAAAAGAGAAAGGAGGGACAGAGGGTGAAATTAATCACATGAAGGAAATGGGGAAATGAAGGAAAAAGGGAAAGTATTCAACTGAAATATAGAAATATGAGAGGTGTAAATTACCTGGGACACAAAGGCAGTTTCTTGTGCCAGAAGATTCAGGCAGAATTTTCATACTCATTTGGATCTTTCATTTGGCATCACTGCTAGCACAGAAGGTATGTATGAACCAAAGGAGAGGTGGAAGTGGCTGAGCAAGCTTGAGGTTACACCATGGACCACTGGTTAGAGCAATATGGTGGGGCATTACACTTGGGTTATAACCTTGTGTTATCCACTGAGTGACCTTGGAAAATCATGTCCTCTCTGAACTCTATAAATGAAGATAAACATTCTGTGTTCCTTGCTGCAATGTCTCAAGGCTTCATAGGGCAAGAATTTAGCGGGCTTTAAGAAGATCAGAGGTACTGGAGTGTGCATAGAGAAGTTTCTTTTTCAATAATGGAGCATGTTAAAAGGGATCTGAAACTTGTGCAACTGCAATATGGAGAGCATGGCTGTGGCTGTTTGAATGCAATGAGAACCCACCCATTTGAGTGACTCAGGTCAGAGGATGGCACCACTGAGTTGTCGTCAGAGATGGCAAGCAAAGAGCAGCTCACCTGCAAAAGGTGAGTTACAGAGTAGGAAAGCGCACAATGAAGAAAGAAAAGAAAGCTCAAGAAGACAAGTAATGACCAGGTAATAACTAATGAAGGTTAAGGGGAAAGCTACTTTGAGATCTGATTTAAAGAAAATTTCTCCACAGTTTGAAGGATTCAGCTGAAGAAAGCTACCCATCTGCTTGGTTAGAAAGAGCAAAAGGGCAGGGTTGAAAGATAACAGTAAAAATATTACAGAATATGTATATCTGACTATTATTCTCAAGTCAGCTTAGTCACAGTCTCTTTTAACACATTTTGACTACCTAACTCTTCCTGTAAATAACTCAATTAGTTGAATCATATTGATTAAACATGGAGAAAACTCATAGGAACTGTCACCTCACTGTGCTGAGAAAAATACCACGGTCAAATAAACGCTTGCCACATAAGAGAAGTCACATTGGATCTCTCCCTTCCTTTCAGAGAAGATAGGAGCAAGTCTCAGGATTTGTCCATAGTCTTGTCAGACTGTAAATATATATACATACATTTCTGAAGAAAATATATATTTTTTTTAATAGTTGAGCCACATGAAAAATAAACCATGCATTCATAGTAATAAGCATTTCAAATGATTTTAATAGATTTCATGTGCCTCTTCATATAAAAGACAACGGGAGACCCTCAAATGAGAAAATGAATGCTATCTACAGTTTGTCCAGAGAATTACTATTATTGAGGAAACAATTTGTGTTTAGTAAATACATATTTACAGCATAATAGATGTCTCTGGTAAATAATATATGATATGTTAATATAATTAATTTTCACCATTAATTTCTAAATTAGCTAAATATGTATTTAACAAACAAACTTCTGAAAAGAGCTTAATCACCCATGGGCAAAAGGAAGATTAAAATTGAAACAACAGGATACATGTCTTGTTGTCAAAACAAAACCAAACAAAATCCAACTTATAATCTTCCTTATTAAACAAGCTGTCATTTTGTGCATGCATGCATAGAAAGAATGAAAAAAAAAAATCTTAGGCTCATGGTGCTACAAGGACTGAGGATTTGAACCATTGTTTTCAACAAAAATATAAAGAAGATATTAGGATAAATACAGCTCCTGGGTTCAAACCATGAAATATCTGAGATGCAAAGAAATGAAATATCTGAGGGCAAAGCATGGCTACCTGCCATTAGCTCCTTTTTGTCACAGGCTATCTAATCAATTTTGTGTGTAGAAACATGCAGTGTAACAGCCTAAATATTAATTACTTTATTAATGGTTCATCACTGATTCATTAAATTAATTTTTAATACAAAGCCTTGATTGTTATACAGAAAGTGAGTCAAACTATTTTCTACTAAAACAAGAAACAGATTATTTTTTTTTCTTTTTTTGGGGGGGCAGGGAGGGAAATCAGCTCACTAAAAGCAATAGGATTGTGTGAGGATGAGAAAATATCTGGAAATTCTGGCAATTTCATTTACATTGGTGAAATGGGCTAGAAAACATGCTAAGCCACCCTACAAAAGGTACACTCCTCCTTAAATGTGATTTCAGGATGGAGCATTTTGGAATGCAAATTTTATTAAATAAGTAAAATTAAGACTGGGAAAAAGGAAAGTCTATTGTCTAAAACACAGTCATTTTGTTATAGCATTAAATATTACCTCTTGGGTTGCCTGTCCTTCTTTAATCAATAATATGCTTTTGATTACTTATTTCCTCGTTTACAGATTACTGTGTTTAATTTGTGTTTATAGACAAAAATATTATCCGACATGACAGAGCCTGGCACCTTGGTGAAAAGAGCTTCAAATAAAAAGCAGCAAGCTAGTTACTTGAAAAGGCAAAGGACATAGCTTTCTACTGGCTTGTGGAGGAAGAAGGAGCAGATGGATGATAGTTGTAAAAGAGTGGGAAGGAAATAGCTCTAGATGAACATATATACTGCTTCAGCCTTCCAAGGATTAATGCCAGGTAAGACAGACATCTGAGATCAGTGAGAAGCGAGGGAGTTAGACAATTAAAGATCAGCAGAGCACAGGCAGGGAGAAATGCATTATAAAACCTCTGGAGAAAGAAATGAAAAACTCCCCTTTGGAAAAATAAATAAATAAATAAATAATATGCATCACCTAAAGAAGATGCAGCCTTTAAAGTTTAGATTTTTTTTCCTACTGTACTTTCACAGAGTAGTAGTAAGCTTGAACGGCCTTTTAAGAAAAAAACAACAAAAAGTTGCTAACAACATTGTAAACCAGCAGCCAATGTGTTCTGGAAGGCTGAAGTGGTGGCTACCCTGTAGCAACTTCTAGCACACAATGATCCTAGTTTAGGCCAACACTCATTCCTGCTAGCGCAGAATGCAACAAACCCGCACGTGAAATAGGCATATGTGTCATCCATTCTTGCTGCCCAATTAATAATCCTAATAATACAGTGTTCCTGCTTGTAGAGGCCAGTCATGTTACACATAAGTACTCAACCTCACCATCATGTGCAGATGGTAGCCAAGAGCAGTGAGTGCAGTTTTGGCTCCAGACTTGGGGACGGCAGTCTTCACTTCACCAGGGCCCAAGCAGATTGTCTGGGTGAGACAGGCACCATTGCAGAGCAAAAGCCCCTCAGATTTTAAACCTGTTGTGTGGATGTCAGTAACATCAGGATAGGATTAAATCTGGTGCTGCAGTTCTCCGGGAGTTGCATTTCTCCCTAATGCGCTGGCCTGATTTAAGAAATGGTCAGAAGAAAGCCATTGAGCAAATGATAAAACAAAGGTGAATCTTGTTATTGCCATGTTTTCCAGCACCCTGGATGAAACGTGTGTGTAGGTCCCCAGTTTTAGAGAAAGTTAAGTGGCTGATTTTGCACTCCTGCTCTTCAGGATTTGTGACAACCAACTCTAGTGACACAGAGCTAGTAAAGCCCCAACAAGATTTGCAACGTTGGCACACTGAAAAAAAAAAAAGAAACAAGAAAAAAGAAAAACATGTTACTCTCTTCCTTTAAATTGTTCCCTAAATCTCTCTAAAGCTGCACATCTTCTGGATGCCTGGGAAATACCTGATACCACCTGGGTGGGGTGGTTGACAGGCATGGAGCACACAAACACCATTGCATGTATCTGTGACTGAATTCACATCCACGTCACTTTGTCTCCACAAAGTCCAGGTGGCATTAAAAGGTGGCAACAGGCAGGTTGCTGGTGACAAAAATGACCTCATGCTGTCCCAGTGCTGCCTCACTGGTGCTGGGTGCACAAGGGGCTCTGGGCTGCCAGGGGGGTGGCTTGTGCTCTGTGTGATTCAGGGGTGTCAGTGGCACCAGTATCCGTGCCACTGGGGAAAATTGGGAAGTTTGGGAAATTGGTGTGATTTCAACAGTAAATTCTGTTGAACTGGGCAGAATTACACCCATCACAGCCTTGCTGCATTTACACAAGGGAAACATAGGTCTTGGTCTTTGAGTGGGGCACCTTGGATTGAGAGAAATAACAAAAAACGCATAAGATAAAAAAGTTGTTTGTAACTTGTCTCTTGTATTAAATTGTAAATTCCCTAAGGCGAGGATTATATTTTTTGTGTTTCATGGCATGCAGCCTAACTTATTTCATTCTCAAGGGTGAGGGAGTGCAGTTCTTTAACACGTTGGCAGTCCTTCCAAAAGCTCAGCAGCAAACAAAGATTTTTCTTTGTTTTAGTTTAGTTGAAATGTCTGTCAAATTATTAGCTATTCTCTGCAACCAAAGATTAAAAAAAAAAAAAAAAAGACTTCACTTTTGGAAAAAAAAAGTAGCTTTCACAATTTTCTTTGCATCTAAAACCCCTTTTGTCCTCTGGACAAAACAAACTCCATTTTTCAGTTGCACAGTGTTGCCAGACGTAACTAGTTCTGCAAATGTGTTTGTAGTTGACCACAGAAATATGTGCTGACTACAAGCGCTCTTAAGAGACTACCTCAGTATCACAAAAAGGTCTGCAGCAGACTTGGAACAGAAGTGCTGGATGCAATTTCCACTTGTACCTTTACAAAGAAAATAAAAAATCAAACAAACAAACAAACAAAAACCTGCCAAACCTTAATTCCCTTGGAAATGAATCATTTGCTTGTTATTTTTGCAGCTTGTCTTATTTCAGCTGTTTTGGAGGCTTTCATAATTTGATTTTTACTTATTGCATAAACTTTGGAGACTGAGGTCTGTTTTTCTTTTTTTTTTTTTTTTTCAGAAGTACTTTTCCTAATTGTTACATATTATCTAAAGTAATACATTCAAGAAAGAAATAGCCCCTGAAAGCTCTTTTGCAATGTGATTGAAATTTCTACTTGTTAACATACTTTGCCTTGTGAGTGAAGGAAATGTTTGATTCATTTATGTGTTTGTGTTGATATATTTTGCTTGATATTGATGCTTTGGATATAATTCATTTTATACTTTGTTTCCTAGCTTTTCAAAAAATTAAAAAATAATATAATATAAAGTGTAAATTTGCTTCAACCTATTCTATTACATACAAAAAGAAAATAGCCAGCTATTAATGACTGGCACAATCGACTTCCTGTGGTGCAAAGTATCATGACAGAATACAGTTCTTGGCAATTTGGTTGTGCCCACCTCATGACTGAACATAATGAAGCTTCCCTTAAAATAGAGATAACGTTGCCAGGAGAGCTTCATAGATAAGCATTTTAACACACTTTTTAGAAATCATTCTTTCTTTCTATGGGTTTTGTGGCAATCTGGATATTCTGGAGTTTGGTTTTCATTTGTTTTGATTAGTTTGCAATCATTAATGGAAATTACTAAGGAGGCAAAGCCAGTTGTGGAGTTAGAAACAGGTTTCAGTAAGTTTCAATCACATTTTCTTTTGTCCCTTTCATTAAATGTTAATAAATGTGAATCTGGCTCATCCTTATGGTTACAAGGAGAAAAGACCAGCAGGAACTGGATATCCCCCGTCACAGCCAAGAGGAAGAGCATGACCACTGCTGCCCACTTGCTTTAGTGGACAAGCCTGAGGAACACGTGCTCTTCGAAGGTGATGCTGGCAGGGCAGGCAAGTGGATGGAGTAATATTGGGAACCTGGCAGAGGAAAACTTGTCAAGGTCATGACTGAAATGTTCTACTTAGGAACACCACAGGACAATGCTGGACTCCATGTAAATGCAATTGTAGGGTTTCTGAGGTCACTTGTAGGTCATTGAGGGGAATAAAGCAGTTTATACTTTCCCAAGTATTAGATACAAACCCTAGGCGAACCAACGTGGTTCAACATCTTCCCTTGCCAGAAAGAAGCACAGAGATGTGTTTCTGTGGAAGAAGCCCTGCATGTGTGGCCTGTGCCCCCGCCAGCTTTTTGTGTGTGAATGGGTGCAATAGGCTCCAAGCAAGGATAGCACCGTGGATGGCCAAACGGAGCTGGAAAAAGTATCCACTCCTCCAGTGGAGTGTTCAGGGAGTGATGGCAGTGCTCTGTTCAGACTCGCCTTTCATACAGCTGTACAAATATACCATCTAAAATACCCATTTAATTCTCAGTTCCACCAGATACAAATGCAGATCCATAGCACTCTTTAACCTCAAATTGAGATTCAGGCCACTGAAAACCCTGTTCATACTCCAGAAATAAATAAATAAATAAATAAATAATAGAAACAANAAAAAAAAAAATAGAGCAAAGCTTTGAAACATATTTATGTCTCCCCCCCCAAAATAAAAGACATTTTTTGGTAGAAACAAAATTTTATCACTTGTAAATGTCAGTGTATGGTTCACTCACGAGTGTTTCTGCTCCAGGGAGCATTCTTCCCTGCACCTCACCCCAGATCTTCCTTTTATAGTCAATCTGGTGGGAAGCAGTGAAGGTGTATGGGTAGGTCCAACCGACTCCTCTGTCAGACTAAAATGATGACAGGAGCAGTTTGGGTTTGATCCCAGGTACTGAGCAGCTGGATCACAAGTAAATCACTGCATCCGATTCACAGTTCAATAGCTCACTAAAAACCTATATGGAGAGAAAATATCCCACAATATCAAAACACTGTTCTGAACATGGCAGTCATAGTGGAAACTCTGTAGTCATCAGAAATAAACAAGATGGAACAAAACAAAACAAAACAAAAAAAGCAAGCAGGAAAACAAACAAACAAACAAACCACCATAACAACAATACAAATAACTGTCCAGAATAGTGCAAATCCCACCAAGTAGGGATTCAAGTATGTAATCTAATGCCTTCCAATATGACAAGGACTTGTGATATATTCTCTTGGTGTGGGAATAAGGAGCTTAACACTCCAACTTGTTGAGTGACTACTGAGAAGTGCTGAGTACTCAGTATTTATTGACTGCTGTAGGAATATATGCCAATATAAAAATCTATGTAGTGGATATCTGACAATACAATATAATATAGCATAAAATGGTTTCTGTATTTTGCAACATTTTAATAATGACAATTCTGTCTTACTTACTCTGTCCCTTGAATTCTGTCTCATTTTGTTCTGCCAAATTAATTTACTAGTGCAAAGTTGTTTTTCTCTGTGGGACAAGGGTAAATGGAATAATCATATTGTTAAAAACAACAAACACATTTAATTAACTTCAGTGTGGTTAAGCATTTGACTTTGGATCTCTCAGACAAAAATTTTTGTCAAAAGAGAAAATTGAGTAGATACAGAGATAATTTTAAAAATATAATTCCCCTCTGAGTAATGAGAAAATTGATCTTTGATATGAGAGAAAACACAATATTATGAAGTGTGTGCCTGGATAAAAGAATATTTGTTTTTCATGCTATGCAAATTATAATTTCCTTTCTTTTAATTTAGCGTTCTGTTTTGTAATTCCTGTATTAATATTTCCTTAAGCATTCTTAAAAGATCATTTCTGAATTGATTGTTGCTCTTTGCTATCTTATTTTAAAGAGTTTCTTTTTGTATATTTGCCTTGCATGTATTGCAACAAATCTGCACTGGTGCCCTGCTTCCTTCCTTCTCTGTGACCATACTAAAATCCTGGTGTTCTCAAATAGGATATTAAAAAACAGTGAAGACTGTCTTTTTTTTTAATTATTTTTATTTATTTATTTATTTATTTTCTGGAAGAGAACTTTTTAGGTTGATAAGTCAGACAAGCCATTGAAACTTACTTAGCTTGAAGCAGGAATAAAAACTTGCTTTGGATTGACCTTGATTGACATACAAGAAGAATCAAGGAATCTTTGATATAATCATAATAAGATCTTTACCGGTGAAGTAATGTGCCAGACTGAGTTTTAAAAATATTTGTTGCTTCTTTTTCCCCTGGAAACAGCCATAACCTCACAGCAGAAGGTCTGCTTATCCTAAATAGATTTTAAGTGCTTTGCCTTCGACATCCAAGTGTTACTTTAATCTGAGTGATGATTTTTTTTTTTTTTTCAGATTTCTTTTGCTTTTGCCTATAACTCAAGAAGAGGAAAAACAGAACTTTTCAGCTGACTGTAGCTGTTGTATCCACAAACACCAGAACTCTGCTTTATTTTACTGTGACTTGTTAACCAATCTTTAAAGAAAAAATGGAACTGTGACAGAATTAATTCTAGTTTTATGTTGTATTGCACAGCAACTATAAACAGGACTGTGTTAATGTTTATTGTCTACTTTGTGGTGTATTTATATGCTTGGTAGCATTAGAGAAAGTGTTGTATATGTGCACAGGAACTGCTGATTTAGACAGACATGAGAGTGTAGGATATTGGAGAGAGGCATTTGCTATTTTTACTGCTTCCTTCACCCTACTAAAAATTTATAAGTTTGTCCCCCAGGCTGAAATCTTCATGTAGTTGTCACACAATCGTTTCTGTGAGCTGAGAGAAGTGGGAACTGCAGGAACAGTTCACTGGTGGGCAATGACTGGGTCTCCCCGGGGCATTTGGTCTGGAAAGCCAGCAGCTGTGACTTGATAATGTCAAACTGGAGGCACCCCTCACTGTGTCCTCTGCAGCTACTGGGAATCTGATGTGCTTCTGCTGCCTCGTTCCTGGCACCCATGGGTGCACATCACATCTTGTATACAGGACTGCTGTGCCACTGCTCTGGCACATGGCATGCTCCTGCAGTGCTAGTGGAGGGATCATGGAAACGCTCACATCAGCCAGAAATGATCATTTTGTGATTGCATGAGGAGGACATCCTCTACAAGGCAGAATCTACAGCCTGGGATTATATGATGCTGAAAGTCTGGCAGCTTGCAGAGCATATGTTTGATGCGAGGTAAATAGGTGTATCCCTTGGCTGGAAGAATGACACTATAATCCCTGCTTACATTCCATTCCTCACCAGGTCTCCACCCTGCTCATAAAAGATTAGCTTCTGCTTACTCAGTGGAAAATTATTATTCACTTTCAACCCTGCATGTTGTACGCTTCTTACCTTTCTTTTCCTCATCTTCATGACTTTCAACTTTTTTCTTTTCCCCTGCCTGTCCTCTCCAGCCTCAAAATCTCTTTCCAAACACAGAAACCTCAGGAGGATTAATTGCTAAATACTTCTAGAGAATTTTTCTCTACCTACAGTAAAATTTCATATAATTATACTGAGCAAGAACTTCTTCCTTCTTGACCAGATTGTCCCAGGACACTTCTTTTCCGTTTTGCATCTGCACAGCTGTCAGCCACTGCAATAGTCCTTCTGGGCAAAATCATAAGGAAATATCTAAACTTCCATTTTACTTAGCGGGATTCCTCATGAACTAAACTATCTCTTGGAGAGCTGTACTTGGAGCAGTCTGGCCTGACTGCCATTTCCCAGTGGAGTGAATAAGAACAAGTTCAGAGCTCATCAGTGAAAGCTGGTTACCATCATATGGGGATTTTTGGTAAATGCTGGAGGTGCCTTTCTGCATTTCAGAAAGAGTTCTAGTGTTACCAAAAAGCTCTCATTTTTTTCTTCTAGTTACCTGCTAGGCAAACCCCAGGGAAAAACAAAGAAACAAACAAAGAAACAAACAAAAGCTACCCTTTTTTTGAAGATTACATTAAAAATACAATTTTAGATTTAAAAGATTTTTTTAGTTCTTTGGTATAATATTTCTACCAAAGAAAGATGGAATGGGAAAGATCGAAAATATTTGAGTAGAGGAAGCCTGTTAGCAAAAAAAAAAAAAAAAAAAGGAAGGAAAGGAAGTCATATTTGGGTGCACAACGACGTGTAGTTTTCAGGACAATAGCTGGGTTTTTCTTATTGTTTCAAGAAATTTTAAGTTTGAAAATAAACATTCAGTGGAGAAAATAAACGGGTATTCATTAACATGCCAAGATCTTCTGTGTACTTCTGTATTCACCATGTTTTGTTAAAGCTTTCTCTGATCTATAATAGGAGAAGAAATATAACACTTTTTGAATTAGGTATGCAGCCACAATTCCCAAATTAGAAGAAAGACTACAAGCAGGTGAACAGTTTGAGTGACTCCAGATTTCAAAATTATTTATCTGAATTACTCACTGAAGACTCGATGACTAGAGGCCAATTCCTTTTAACTTAGTTTCTGTCAACATCAGCTATGGATTTGTCTGATGAGAAAGAGGAACAGCTCACAGATTCTTCTTTGTAAAAGAATAGGTGATAAATTCATAATGTCTTTCAGTCAGGAAGAATAGTTTGGCTGTGTTTTTCATAGGCTTCAAACACAGTTCACAATTCTTACTTTATCACTACTCCCTTCTCATAAGGCTATGTCCCTCAGCCACTATAATTCATGTAGAAGGAGTAGGACTGAGGCAGGAGAGGGAATAAGAAAGTAAGAGCAGAGAAACATGGCACTTAAGATATTCAACAAAATGTCAGCACATAAGTAGTTCCAGATCCTGTGGGGTTGGGTATTAACTGATATGGTACAGTCTATATGTATATGTATATGTGCATGTGCATGTGCATGTGCATGTATATATATTATTAATTTTCCTTAATGGACGTCTCAAATAAGAAAGAAAATCATATAAAATAGAAAAAAAAAAAAAATTAAAATTAAAAATAAAAATTTTTTTTTTTTTTTTTTTTTTTCAGACAAAAGACTGAGGAGTTTGTGTCTTTCTGTGCAATACAATAGATATAAATGTGAGATTCTCCTCACTAAACCAATTTGCTTTTGGCCAAGTTCAAGCAGTGTTTTAACCCTATATTCATATCAGTAGATTCCACAAGCCACTCTTAAAATTTTTTTTTTAGAAAAAAACAAACAAACAAACAAAAAAAAAAACACACACACAAAAGATTAGAAGCAAGCACATAGTTCACACATTACAAGATGCCTGGTTTCTTCCCTTAACTGCATGCTGGACTGAACATAAGGATGACTTCCCTGATACAGCTCTGCACCAGATGAAATACATTATTTTGCCTCTAAAAATGCGTACCCTTTTGCATTTGGTCTTTCATGGGGTTGGCTTGCTATCTGCAAGTTAAGAGGTTCACCCAAGTTAGTAATTACTTTTGTAGGTGGTGGCTTACAGACAATAAGAACAGAGCTTAACTGCTAGGTGAGAATTTTATGTAGACCTTAAAGTTCTTATTCCTGGAATACAGAGGTTGGATGTCTGTTTATTCTGAATACCTACTCATATCTGCTAGTGTAACAGGTTGTATGTTATAGGGACAACGTATTATTGTAGAAATGGATTTTTACTCCACTGACAGAGTAGATCTATGCTGTGGGAGGATGAACAATAAACAGGAAAATGACTGAGGCCTGAGCTTCAAGAGCTGGAAATATGACCCTGGGGAGCACTCAAAGCTGACAGACAAGTGTAGCACAACAAGAAGCCTTGCAAGCGGCCTTGCAAGCACAGTGAACCAGAGTGGGGTAAATTAGGCTTCTCCTGGGAGGGAAAAAATAAAGCTATCACAGAAAGAACACAGTATAACTGTAAAAACATCTTGGAGTATATTGGAGATTCCTCCAATCTCCCTCACCCTCCCTTTGCATGATAACCAGATGCCAAGAGTTCCATTCATCTTACTGAATGAAGATGTCTGGATTGCAGATCTCTGCATTCTATCGTCACCTAAGGCCCCTGTGCAGCACCGAGACCAAGTCAGTGGCATCTAGAGCACACTTCATCTCATCCTAATGTAGAGATCTACATTGTTCAAATAAACAGCACCCTTGCAGTGGGCTTTCTTCTCTCTACAGGCTGTGGAATGAGCCTGAGATGATTTATGTCTGCACTTCAGCCAACTAAAATTAAGTGAGATAAATGGTACCCAAAATGACCAACTGGAAATGACTCACAAAAAGTTGTATTCTGCCTAACGTGGTTGGTTCTTCATATTGCAAATCCAAATCTAGATTCTCTTGCATTGCTTTTCAACACTTTGGCTAGATTAAAGATAAGATAAACACAATTACACCTTATACACCCAACTCCAGTTTTGAGGAAAACATCCTTAAACCTTTTTCTTGAACACCCTCAGGGCTTCTTTAAACTGTTACAACTTATAGTAGATTTCTGTGAGCAACAGCATTATCACAAGAGAGGTGCAATATTGTGTACTGCCATCTCTTGAATCTCTCCCTCAGCTCTGGCCCAAGACAAAAGGCAGTGTCTAGGCCAGTGTCAGAGCAGGAAACATACAGCTATGCAATAAACATATCCCAGCTTTACACAGACATTTTGCTGGAATACTTTATGTCTCATTTCCACCACTAGACTGACAGAAAGAGTTGTATCACCTACATTATGAGAGCAGCGGAATGTCAACTTCCTGTCTTATTCTCGTTCCTATGGGAAAAGTGATAAATGCACTCTGCTTTGCTTTGTTCACCCCATGACACTCTGCTTGTAGTGGTATTAAATATAATCTTTTGTGCTATTGAAGGATGATCGCAGCTAAGCCCTCCAAAGTTTCTATAAGATGTGTCATCAGATTTAAAATATAGACTCCAGAATTACAATATGACACAGTCCCTCATTAATTATGCGTTTGTAATTATGCAATATTTTTGTATCTGTGGCAGAAGGCAGTGCCATAGTACTTATTTCTTTTGCTTTGTTTTTATTATTATCTTTTACTTATTTTACAGTTGAACTGTTTGCATCTGAGACAGCAGCTCTATTTAAAATGTCATATCCCTAGCAATTACTTTTAAGTGTTTTACGTTACCTTGAGGTTAAAAAGAAAAATATTCTCTTAAGCAATACATAATTATATGTTGTTCACAATGATTGATGGTTTGTGGAGAGCAGGATCATGAAACAGTACACTGAATATTGCAACAAAGCAAGTCCCACCAAGTTTCAAGGTTTCAAGAGCTGTCACACAGATCAGTCATTTTGTGTTGTACTCATAAAGGCCTTCCAAATGATTTAAAAAGTAATAAAAAAAAACACATCCTTCACTTGGAGAGTGGAGACAACTTGATCACTACAATTATGGGAGAGGCACTAAAATATCACAAGGCAAAATAATCTCAAGACAATTCAGATTTCTTCTACTTATTATTTTTCTCATGTGATTTGATATGGTCTCTAACTAAGAGCAGTTCTATAAAATTGATGTCCAAAAGAGAAGTAAATCTGTGTATTCAGCAAACCCATAGGAAGATAACTCTTTTCAGAACTTCTTCAAAGGTGAGAACTTTGAATATGTAGCAGCTGAAGGCATGTTGTCCACCTTTTCACCTCAGGTTTGTATATAAACATATTGATGCAGGATAAACTCTTTTTCTTCTGATCATAATATTTCTTTTCCTCTCTTTTTTTTTTTTTTTTTCCCTTTTGTCTGTTCTTATTGCTGCTAAGTTTTCATCAATGAACAGGATAGCCTATGAGGGAAATAGCAAGCCTTATCTCTGGATCAAGCTAGGTGACTGATATCCCTTTTTACTGATAAGTGCAAAGGTCATCCTAAATTGTCTAGCTTTGAGAAATAAATGATTTATTGCAGCAAACTCATTTATTCTAGTGTTTTTTTTTTTGTTTGTTTGTTTGTTTTTCAGCTGACAATCTGTTTCAGACTAAATTCTAGGGAGGTAAAACTCTCTGTACTTGGATATTTACAATGATATGCTGCAGGTTTGATTGAGTAAGATCATGTGGTTAAAGAATACGTAAAATGCGAAAGAAAGAAAAAAAAAAAAAAAGAAGGTCCTGTCCAATAACATTCCCAGACCTTACTGAAAGGTTGCCCAAGATCTTCTGAGAAGCCAAGACAAGGACCATTTTGAAAGCTTAAGTTTGTAGCTCACAAAGATCAGAGAGGAATTATTTATATTACTGCTATGAAAAAAACAAGACTAGGTGATATTTCAGATCAACTGCAACAAATGACATACAAAATGAACATTTCCAGTCCTTGCACAGACAATAGCATTTAACAAGCATGGTAGTGTATTCAACTTAAGCTAAGCTGGAAGAGTCCATCAAAACTAACAAATCTATGTTCTCTGATTTGCATGCAGAACAGCTATTCATTTAATGACACTCACTCACACAGAACTGCATAACTGAAAAATTAAATCAGCCCCCTTGACAAGCACAGAGAATTAAAGCTCAAACCTGCTAATATAAAGACAATGCTATCATACAGTTGAAAATCATATTTTATAAACAAAAATATAGTACTGGAAACAAGAGCTAGACAAAACTTTCCAGTGAAAATGCTTTTGCATTTTTTGGATGGAAAAGGTTGATTTTGAAGAAACTATTTTCTTTATTTCACCATCAGAATGTACCAGTTTTAACAATCCTGGTCCAAGACCAGGATGGAAAAGAAATTCAGCCATGTTTTGGCACTGACCGAAGAAATCATTTCAAGCTCACACTCCACAGTTTGCCACACAATAAAAGTGTTTTGGCCATGGTACAAAGCCTTAGAGCTAACTTGCAGCAAAAGGGGAAAATCTTTAAAAAATTGTGTTTTCATGTGTTTGAAACATTTGGAAGGGAGAAAAAAAATCCTGTTGCTCAATTACCATTTTTTTCACTTGATGACTACTATGTTGCACAGTGATATAAAAACTTTTATTTTTTTTAATAATTGTATTGCTTTTCATCAACTGAACTAGCTAAGTGGTGGACAATGATCTCTATCTCTCCCTGTCTCTAAAGGCTTTAACTAATGGGAAAGATGCCAGTCTGACAAGGACATTTTTCTCTAAAGAGGTGGAGAGAGGAATCCTCCTTTGCATTTGGAATCTTTGCTGATACGAAGATGTCAATTATTTTTTCTCCATTCACTCTTACTACAGAAGAGATTGGGGAAGGAGCATGGCAAAACTAAAGCACACACAAGGACCTTGAGTTATGCTGTTCAACATCTTTCTACAGCAAAAAGAACCTAACACTACTGTAGCTGTTTTGATTTATCAGATGGCTTTAAATTAGGCACACTTCTGCATTACTACACAGCTACAGTGAGACATAGTGGAGCTGACAGAGCAGAATTTCTCTGGCCATTACACAGTGATTATTTTATATGTTTTGATTAGTGCACATTTTCTTGATTTCACTGCTGTTGCCACAAATAATATTGCCTTTAAGATAGGAGGTGAATCCCTGTCATAACTGTGAGTCATATTGCAGTTCCGCACTACTTTGCAGTATTATGCACTTTGTTATGCATTACACTCTGTTGCTCTGATAACGTTAGCATACACAGCCATAGTGGACCAATAGGGAGCAATCACACGCAAACATACATCTTGGCAGTACAACATACCCACCTCTCCACCATACCGTTGAAAATGTACTGGAGAAAAGATCTGATACGTGATCTTCTTCCAGTCCTGTGACAGCTTTCCTGTGGCTTGTGGCTGCTGTGGGTGTTCAGCAGCAGAGGTAGGCCACTGCGTAGTGTTGTAATTTTGTAATCAAAAAGCAAAACACCAATTGCAGTATTTCGGTTTGGCTAATAATGAGCAATGCCTTTTAGGGAGATAACGTGTGTGGTCATTTGCACAAATGTACTTATTGCCAAACACTTATATTGCACTACCACTTCAGTGAAATCATTTTTCTGCTTCACAAAAGGAGATGCTTTTGTATGGTACGTAACACCATGCTTGTTACTAAAGTGTTACATAGATTCAGAAAAAAATAAGAGGCTGAAGTTGTTAGAATGCTGATTAGTCTAAGTTATTTTAAATTTAAGTCACGCTTTTTAGCCAAAGTGTGAGGAAAGAAGAAGGATTTGTGTGTAATGCTAAACTCCTCACAGAGACTGAAGCCAACAAGAATATTTCAGTAGCCACTTTGTGAATAATTTTATGTCACAGTCCTTTCAACATAAATATTTCGGTGAAAATATTATCACAGATTTTAATGATTTTCCTATCAGGAATGAAAGACCTGATTTTGTAATCAGACTGAAACTTTCATTTGAAGCAATGGCACCTGTGTGCACAGTCAAAATCTGACTTTGCCCTCCAACTGAATGCAAAAGAAAACTTAAAAAAATAATATAATGTAGCTGATTACATGTCTTTATTTATACTAGGGCAGTGCTCTGTGGTCCCCAGAAGGGTGTAAATCTTTCAGACATGGATAGGCTTTACCCTGGTACTAAATGGGTAGAGAAGCAATGTTAAGGCTGATAATTACGGTTGCCTGATCACACCACTCATTTGATTTTGGCCACCCTCCTAATTATTTCTAAGTCCCTCCCATCAGCTTTAAATCTACCATCAGAATTATTTTTAAGCCAGTCATAACTACTTTAAATCTCCTATCGCAAATTACCTGATTTACTGGGGACTTCACAAGCCACTTTGATCTAGTTCCCTTGCATTTCTCTAAGGTATCTCCCATATTTGCAACACAGGCCTTCAGCCAGATGAAAAAAAAATCACATGTATGTTTCATGCTTTTTCTATTTTTAAGCAGTTCTCCACCTCTGCTAGAAAATAAATAAATATATAAATAAAAATAAAAATATTGACCTATTTTTCAGGATATCTGTTAAAGTTATATATTTCTCTTCTTTCTTCCATATGAATGTTGCTATAAGAATGAATGTTATTGCTTTCTGTTGTTTTACTGAAATGGCTTTTTACAGGTATCATTCCCAGAAAGTTTTCCAGATAATATTTCTACAAATATTAGTATTCAAAGCATCTTTTAATTTTGCACTCACTGAGTGTCCTTGTATGCAGAACAGAAGTCTGTGCAACTTGCCTTGTGGACCAGTTGCATTCTGTGCTTCACAGGACATTTCTCAGAATGGCTTCATGGCCCTAAAAGATCCTGGGGACACGATCTATATTTTCTGACAATGTTAGAATATTTTACAAATAAATTTTGAAATCCAGTTTCTTTTTATTTGACATGGCAAAAACTAGACAGCTGAATTTAGGGTTAAAAACGTTTAATGACCTTTAAAAAATTCTAAATTATTACTAGCCCAAATTATTTTTATTTCAAATTTTATTTCAAATTTTATTTTAATTATGATGTCTGATCCCAACACATGAATAGTCTTAAACACATGAGTATGAATAGTTCTTGCTGAACAGATTAAAAACACTTTGCAATATTTGAATGCTTAAATATCTTTACAAATTAGGGCCTAAATTTACTGCTGAAGTATACGTGCTTTTCTTGATAACATTTGCCTTTTAAAACTGCTTTTTTTTTGTTGTTGTTTGTTTGTTTGACAAGCACGGAGTTGTGACTCTAACCTGGTACATGTTTTTAGAACAAAACCTTTGGAGTTTAAGCTGATGATTCTCACAGGCTTTGTGCAATTGTGTTCAAAATACTGCAGTTATTTTGTTTTAAAAATGTATCAGTGATAAAGGCTGAGATTTAAAATTACTGAAGATAGTCTTTACAAGGATAACTGAAGAGTGTGCACTAACATTTATCTAAGTTCACTGTTTGCAGTTTACTTCCTGATCACATGTCTTTTAATGAGTAAAAGTAAGGAACAATCAACAGAAATATGAATGTGATGGAGTATACAAACCAACAACTGTTTTGTTTTGTTTTGTTTTGTTTTGTTTTGTTTTGTTTTGTTTTTCACAATGGAGCATGGTGCAAGACCACAAAAGACATTTATTAGCAATATGTCCTGGTGGCTTCACATAATTCCTTAATCTATGATAACAACCACCACCACCAACAACAAACTTGCCATAATATATGAAGCAAATTTTGTCTTGTGTTAAAAGATTTTGAGTTTGCAAAATTCTGAGTTCTTGTTTACTCGTGTCAAACAGAGCAAAACTAAGGTAAATACATGTGATTGTTAACTATTTAAGGCTGTAGTTTGTATAAAAGTGATACCACAAATACAATACCTGTTCAATATAGTGAGGGATAACAGTGTCAATGAGTGCATTTATATGTGAATTCTGCCAAGTGCAATTAGTTGAAAGTTTCCTTTTCTTTTCTCTTTTTAACCAAAAATTACTGTAACCCAAATTTAGATGTAATAATAATTATTCATCCATTAATTTATTTAATTGATTATACTGTAATTTCTTTTGCATGAAAATTGGGGAAAAAGTCATCTTTAGTCTTTGAGACTTCCTGTGCTATTCTTTACAGCACCTTAGCTCAAAACTAACCAATTCTGCAATTAGAATTTGGTAGCTTGTTAAGAATTAGTTTTCATATCTTATGAAACATAAGAAAATGTTGGTAATTCTTGTTCACAATGATATGTGGTAAATACATTTTCATTTTTTTCAGTGACCTGTCACCCAACATAAACATCTACCAACATAACAAACCAAGAGAAGAACAGAAAAAGGACAGAGAACAGCCATCCTCCAGGAATACTTCTTTTTATACATAAAACCAGTGGCATTTCTTGTTGAAATTGATGTATTGTCAACAAAAAGACAAACAAAAAAGAAATTTTGATGGATAAGAAATTGCCAACTCCATATAACAGTACTACTTCTGAAACAGTATATGTTAAGGAATGATAGGCCTTGTTCTAAGGTCAGAAATATTTCATACTCCAATACATCGTAAGCCATTGTCATATAGTGTTACAAAAATAAATAAAAGGTTGACTGTGAAGCTGAAAATTTAAGGCTCTCCTACCCCACACCGCACCTCCCTCCTTTACGCTACTTTCCAAGTGTGAATTTGACTAATGTGAGACAGAAATATAACCTTTCCCTTGGGGCTGTCCTTGAGCTCTGAAATTATGAATGGTTGGAAAAAAAACTAACAAAACTGGACTAAAAATAATGCAAAGGATGCAGAAAACAACTCATAGGTGTTTTGAAAAATAGGAGTTCTGTGGTACTTCAATAAAAAGATAGTACATAGGAAGCCAGTAAAAAGGAAAGCACTTTTCAAGTGCATTAGCAGCATCAAACTTGATTTCCACTGGTATAAGCTGAACTAGCCCAGTGGCAAGACAGGCTCATAGTTCATGTATTTGAAGATATCAAATGTCAGGCTACTGGAAGACAATGCAAGAAAGGTAAAAATGGTAACTACCTGCATTACCATTGACTGTGCAAACTTGCTGAAACTGTCAAGAGCTAAGTCACATTGTAATGAGCAAAACTGTAGATTTAATGTGGAGTTATCTGTTATTTAGTTTATAAACAACAACAACAACAACAAAAGAAAGAAACTTGAACAGTTGACTTTTGGGTAAATTGGGTCTTTAAAATTATGATCTGAATCTACAAGAACACTCTCTGCTCAACAGAGCATGTGAGACATCTTTTCTGCCAAGGCAAAGGGATTTCACTGTGTGCCACTGGGTGAGCTGCTACCTGTCCAGGCTCCAGAGACAACTAGTCCAAGTTGTTTCTTATATAGGTTAAAAACAGAAGTGAAGATGCACAGGTGGAAGGCCCAGGGGGTTATGAACATGCAAGAAGAAAAAGAATGTAAGAATGGCTGTGCTAAATCAGACTAAAAATCCATCCAGGCCAGTGTCTCCATCAGGGGCCAATAGCATGTCTAGGGCAAAGCAGATCAGGACAAGTTTATAACAATACTCCTCCATTATATTGTTGCAGCCTCCAAGGGTTCATAGCTCATACCAGTAGAGATATTTGAGCACCAAACTCTCTGCCTAGGGAATCCCAAAGCAATTGTAATTAAGATAAGGAATTTAGCACTTGTTTCTTTCTATAGATGATGTCCTGAACTTCTGCATTGCTACCAGTTTAAACTTAATACAGGTGTCTCTACATTCCATTCACAAGAATGACTTTGGGGAAGATGCATTAAAAATATATGACAATTACAGATATAGATTACATAATTGCCAGTGCTTTACTTCTGTAAAATGTTTTTAAAGTAGAAACAAAATTGAAATACTGTCTTGCTTTGATGAGAAAAATGGCAGTAATAACTATTTGGTACAGTCCAAATCTGCTTTTTCTGACTTAGTTCATCTGTTGAAGAACCAATTGTTTTTATAGTTTTTCTCAAGAAAATGTTTGAATAACAAAAAATAATGTTACCAGTAGATCACATATTCCTATAGAAGATTTCTTTGAAACCCTTTCCTGATTACAATGCTATTTCTCCATTATACCAAGGACCAGCAGATATACAACACATTTCACCTGTTAACAATATTATATCCGTGCTTTTGTTTTCTGACAGAAACTTAATGCTCTTTTTTTATTTTTTTTCTATGTATTTCCTTATGTTCTGGTGAGTGAGTTAGAGGTCCCCTTCAGCAAAATCATTAAACTTTTCTTTGCTAAACCAATGAGGCCTGAGTTAGTTAAAAAAAAAAAATCTCCCATGAAAATATCATTGGTTCTAGCAGCTTCCATATACTTTAAGGCAATAATGCATAGAAAGGGGTAGATGTACTTTCCTTGTTTTTCTTTACTATTATATAATCTAAATTGCAGAAATGAAATCTGATTAATGAAATTATTCATCAGGACAATACTTTTAATCCTTTCCAAAGTGTGCCCAGGAAACAGTCATTCAAACAAACAGTTATATAACTTTATATAGCCTGGTAGACTAAAGGAAAAGCCTCTTGGCAGTAGGTGGTGGATGAAATGAGGATACAGCAATGAACTCTGCAACTTATGCAACCACATGGAGACAAGTCTTTAGCATACAAACAGTCACGTATTTCTTTCCTTTACAAGAAAAGACAAGATATATTTTTCCATCAGAATATAGATATGAAAAAGTAAATATGTATGTACCTATTCTGGAAAGAAGTTGTATTGCACAGGTGATGAAATGTTGAGGACAATGAATGTTTATTTTTCTGTTTAGCAGTGTGATACATAGACATATCACTCCTACGTAGAAGTCTCATTAAGCAGTCAGAATATTTGATGGGAAAACTGAGTTAGGTTTTGAGGTACAGATCCACGAATTGAGGGGCAAGCACAGCTGTGCTAAACTCTATAGGACTAGGCACAGAGTAGCCTCAGTATATAATAACCTTTCCAGGCTCAGTTGTCAGTCTCTGATCCCAGTGAAAGCCCTGCCAGTTTTCCCTGTGGCAGAGTCAGCAACCATCCTGGTGTTCCCAAAGTAGTAGTCATTGACTGTGGATCTCCTATGAGCTCTTATAAGAATCTTGAGTGTTTTGCATAAACATGGTGGATTTTTCTTCATTAACAAACAACATCAAGAAAAAATGAATAAGACAAGACAATATAACTGATCCTTGTTTAATTTTATGCAGTAATTATGTAAGGAATGATCTGCAGCCACATTGTACCTTTTAACCAGAGTAATCTTCTTAACTTATTAAAGGTTTACTTAATACTTGAACATAACACATCCCCATCTGTATTAATTGCAAAGCTGAGATAACCATTGTATTATTTTCCAGACTTTGCAATGTCTAGCTATTCTAACAATCCTGATTTCTAGTGGAGACAAGCCTAGTTACTTTTCCACACAGGACACTTATAAGCACTCAGCTGAAGTCTAAGGGATTCTAAGGGAGTGTAAATTGCAAAAGGAGGAACTGTAAGGTGTAGATTAGTTACAGTACAAATCATTAACCTACACCTTCCAAGTTTCAGCACCTGGTTGTTCTTAGATTGGCCTCAGGTTGGCTTTCCAAGAAATAGCCACATAGCCCAAGTCCCAGAAGGCAAAGGTAGGGGCTGGGAGAACGATGAACAGCCCACTGTAGGAGAAGATCACGTTCGAGACCAGCTAAGGAACCTAAAGGTGCACAAGTCCATGGGACGTGATGAGATACATCTGTGGGTCCTGAGGGAACTGGCGGCTGTAGTTGCTAAGGCACTATCCATCATAGTTGTGAAGTCATGGCAGTCCGATGGCTGGAAGAGGAAGACCCAGGGAACTACAGGCCAGTCAGTCTCACCTCTGTGCCTGGCAAGATCATGGATCAGATCCTCCTGGAAACTATGCTAAGGCACATGGAAAATAAGGAGGTGATCGGTGACAGCCAACATGGCTTTACTAAGGGCAGATTGTGCCTGACAAATCTGGTGGCCTTCTATGACAGGGTTACAGCATTGGTGGATAGGGGAAGAGCAACTGACATCGTCTACCTAGACTTCTGCAAAGCATTTGACGCTGTCCCCCATGATATCCTTGTCTCTAAATTTGGAGTGACATGGATTTGATGGATGGACCACTCGGTGGGTAAGGAATTGGATGGATGGTCGCACTCAAAGAGTTGCAGTCAATGGCTCAATGTCCAAGTGAGGATCAGTAACAGGAGGTGTTCCTCAGGAGTCAGTATTGGGACCGGTGCTGTTTAACATGTTTGTCAGTGACATGGACAGTGGGATTGAGTGCAGCCTCAGAAAGTTTGTGAATGACACCAAGCTGAGTGGTGTGGTCGACATGCTAGAGAGAAGGCATACCATCCAGAGGGACCTGGACAGGCTTGAGAGGTTGGCCTGTGAGAACCTCATGAAGTTCAACAAGGCCAAGTGCAAGGTCCTGCGTCTGGGCCGGGGCAATCCCAAGCACAAATACAGGCTGGGCAGAGAATGGATTGAGAGCAGCCCTGAGGAGAAGGACTTGGGGGTGTTGGTTGATGAGAAACTCAGTATGAGTTGGCAATGTGCTCTTGCAGCCCAGAAAGCCAACCAAATCCTGGGCTGCTTCAAAAGAAGAGTGGCCAGCAGGTTGAGGGAGGTGATTCTCCCTCTCTGCTCTGCTCTTGTGAGACCCCACCTAGAGTACCGCGTTCAGCTTTGGAGCCCCCCAGCACAAGAAGAACATGGACATATTAGAGTCCAGAGGAGGGCCACAAGGATGATTAAAGAAAGGACTGGAGCACCTCTCCTACGAAGAAGGGCTGAGGGAGGGGGGGTTCTTCAGCCTGGAGAAAAGAAGGCTCTGGGGAGATCTTATTGTGGCCTTCCAGTACCTAAAAGGGGCCTACAGAAAAGCTAGGGAGGGACTATTTGTCAGGGAGTGTAGTGATAGGACAAGGAGTAATGGTTTTAAACTAAAAAAGGGTAGATTTAGATTAGATATTCAGAAGAAATTCTTTACGCTGAGGGTTGTGAGGCACTAGAACAGGTTGCCCAGAGAAGCTGTGGATGCCCCATCCCTGGAAGTGTTCAAGACCAGGCTGGATGGGGCTTTGAGCAACCTGGTCTAGTGGAAGGTGTCCCTGCCCATGGCAGGGGGGTTGGAACTGGATGATCTTTAAGGTCCCTTCCAACCCAAACCATTCTATGATTCTATGATTCTATAAAACAGAGAATTTTACTTTGAACTGACATTTGTGGTGGTGAAAACACATTTTCCTTACCTGTGATTTTATTTTTGTTATAGCCAACTCACAATTATTCCATTTCATATTCTACCCTGGGACCAAGGTCTGGGCATTTTGATACAGTCTATATGGTCCAGTCCTTCCCTTACTAGTAAGACTGTCAATATGAGGTTACTCTAACGTCTTGCTTAAGGATGACAACTACCTTTCAAAATTATGGTGTGGTAATCACACAACACAAATAGATGTACTGAATCTATACAGACAAAGCAACTCTATATTGATATATTTAGTCCATGCAGAAAGGAAAATCTACACAAAAGAGATCTTCTAGTAATTTTATGCCTGGAGCAATTATCATAAATAGCAGGTATAGGAAAATTGTTTCAATAGTTAGGATTATCATTCTGCATAAAAGTCTGTACTTTTTTTCCCCAGAAACAACCAAGCTTCTGTTGTAGGCTGAAAAATAGGTTCAAATGTGAATGCCAACAGGCAGCAGATAATTCAATGCAAGTGTGCATGTGGATGAATGCCCAAAAATGAACTTCTGAACTCTCGAACAGAAGCCGGCTACTTGCCAGCTGCAACCATTACAGGCGGTTTTTAAATTTTGATAACACCTGAACTAAAGCAAAATAGCATGTCCTGAATCCTTCAGTTAATAAACAGACATGAAGCAGAACCGTCAATCAGGAGGCTGATCATGTCTTGTGCTTCTGCACAAGGGCATTGCAAAACCAGGGGCTGTGAAAAAGAACAGTTCCCAATAAAAGGAAGCGGTCTCAGAGAGATGAAGACACTGCCTGAAGGAAAGACCCCAGAAGTCTGAAGATACTGGAAGATGAAGATACTGGAGATCAAATTATTGGGTGGAAAAAAAAACAGGAAACACCCAGGGACCTTGGCC
>VXAA01007435.1:25178-52951 GCA_013399115.1 Anseranas semipalmata | reverse complement strand
CACGGAGCAGATCTCCACACTGCAGCCATGGAGGAGCCCCCATGGAGCAGGTGGATGTGGCCTGAAGGAGGCTGCGGCCCATGGGAGCCCCCGCAGGAGCAGGCCCGAGGCCGGAGCTGCAGCCTGTGGAGAGGAGCCCACGCAGGAGCAGGGGATCTGGTGGGAGCTGCCGCCCGTGGGAGAGCCATGTTGGAGCAGTTTGGTCCTGAGGGATGGGCCCCGTGGTACGGACCCATATGGGAGCAGTTCTGGAAGAGCTGCAGCCTGTGGGAAGCCCACGCAGGATCAGCTCGGGAAGGACGGCATCCCGTGGGAGGGACCCCACGTGGAGCAGGGGCAGAGAGTGACCATGAAGGAGCGGCGGAGACGCAGCGTTAGGGACTGACCGCAGCCCCCATTCCCCATTCCCCTGCACTGCTTGGGGGGAGGTGGTGGAAGAGGATGGGTGGAAGAAGTTGTTTTTAGTTTGCTTGTAGTTTCTCACTGTTCCAGTCCGCTAGTGATTAGGTAATAAATTATATTAATTTCGCTATGCTGAGTCTGTTTTGCCCGTGATGATAATTGGTGAGCAATCTCCCTGTTCTTACCTCAGCCCTTGAGCCCTTTCCATCATATTCCCCACCACCACCCTTTTTCTTTGAGGAGGGGGAATGAGAGAGTGGTTGTAGTGGAGTTCAGCTGCCCAGCAGGGTAAAACCACCACACCTATTAGTGTTTGAAAGTCTGTAGTTCCTTAGAGCAACAAGGCATTTCTGTAGTGATGGCAATTTCTGCTTTGTTAGGGCAGGTCTGTCTGTGCTGTGAGTTGGAACTAGACGACCCAAGTCCATTTAGAAGGTGGATAGCCATTCTAGCACAGAGTTGTACTCATAGAATTAAGTCCTGCTCAGAAGTTAATTAGTTGTTATTGTAACACCTTTGCATTTTTCTAGTGGGTTTTGGTGTCCAATGGAGCTTACTTATCACTCAGAGTGCCCTGGACAATGTTAACAGAAGTTTGCAATTCATCTATTAGACTGTTGCCCTTCATCTTTAGTGTACTGGTACCGATGCAGGAGATAGCATACAATGGAAGATATGTGTGGATGGCTTGTTCTGTGGCTTAAGAACTGTGCATGGTCTTCCACAAAGTCACCACCCAGCACAGTATTTGTCTAGTATTCTATTTTCCTTATATTTTCAAATATATAAAGTAATCTCCAGATTAATTTAGGAGCTCTGGGTCTGACTTTGGGAGTGAGAGATTTATTTCATCTGCACTTGCGTGAGAGGTCTACCTACCAATGGTATCTTTGTCCAGAGTCATTGTTTAGTAAGGGAGGAAAACAAGAGGCACTTCTGAAACATAGTTCACTCTATAATAAAGTAGCTATATGACATAAGACAGTTGACCCTAGAACTTTCTCTCCTATTTATTAGAACACAAATTCTAAGCAGCTGCCTCAGAGGTAAATCTATTCTCTGGCTACCTGAAGTAAGGTGAGCCAAATTTCCTCTGACTGGGAGGAATAGTTAGGTTTCATATGATTTTGGCAAGGTACTGTTTGCTACATCTGGCAAATGTCTGTGGTTATTTCATAAATCTAGGCTTTATTTTTACTTCCTTTTCTTTCCTTTTCTCTCTCATTTTCTTTAGATCTCAAACTCTAGAGTTTGAGCGTGGCTTATTCAACGCTTAACTTACTTATTTAGCTTTAATTATTTTATTAATTTAATTATTTTCCTTGTTTTGGTATTTCTTTTTGCTCATTGTGTTGTTCTGTTTTCATTACAATAGACATAAGCCATACATAGAAATTTTTGCAAGTGGTCTATCACAATTGCATGGTTTGGATGTGCTTTAGGGTACTTCCTTTTTATGACTTAATCCCACTTAATTTAATTCAAAATTTCTTGTACTTTCCCTGTTTTTTTCAACTATAATGCAGAGTCTTCAATTCTGTTTAATCTTGTTTCAGCCCTGTTGCTAATGTAATTGGGATCAATATTATTCTAATCCTGTTTGGCATTTTTGTCATGAATCCTTTCTTTTAAAGTGAACTTGCACCATTTTTAACTTAGTTTCCTGTAAGATATAGCACATAGGTCACCATTTTAATTCTATCCAATATACTCAAAGATAGTGTTTCATTGTTCCTTCTGATGCATTTTAGTTCTTTTTAATGCCCCTCTCATTCCATATTTCTCCTAGAGCTTAGTGGAGTTAATTCTTCATTCCCCACTCCTTCCCACACATACATGGTATAAAACCACCATGTTTAGGGTTCTCTGGGATTTTTTTGTCACTTTTGCAGCAACAATGTGCTAGCTAGTTTTCATTGGTGCAATCTAACAGATTTTGCCAATAAAATGTCTTTTTACTCTCCAGTTTTCTTCTCTGCCATTAAAAAGCAGTAAATTTAGAACCAATAAAAACAAATGCTCCTTTACGCAGCATATAATCAACCTGTGAAATTCGCCCTCACAGGAGGCCATCAAGTCAAATACTCTGGCTGAATGTTAAAAAGAAGTGGGTTAATTTTATGAACATTAACAACATTTGTAGCTATGCATGCCAAAATAAATAGTAAGAGTAAACCAAATATCATGCTTCAGGGCATAAATTGATTATCTGCAGGTGTCAGGATGGATTCCTACTCTCCACATAGAGCTTTGTGCAATTGCTGAGGTTTTTATTTTTATGAGGATATGAAGTAGTTACAGGGCTCTATTTTCTTTTTCTTTTTCTTTCTCTTTTTCTTTTTCTTTTTCTTTTCCTTTTTCTTTTTCTTTTTCTTTTTCTTTTTCTTTTTTCTTTTTTTTTTTTCTTTTTCTTTTATTTTTGATTTGGTTTCATCTCCTCTAAACAATCTCATTCTGTTTTCTTTCAGTGTCACAATATTGTAGCAAATAGTTTGATCACGGAAGGCAGCCCCTACTCACTCACAGATTTCATGTGGGATAAAGTCTGTCTTGTACTCTTTTGTCTACAAAGACATTGAATACTGCAGAGGGAGGAGTTCTGTATTTATGAGCTGTCATGGTGTCTTTCTTCAGATCTGTCTTTAACTCTCAGCTACATCTTGGTGCCACTTGACAGTGCTTGTCAGTGACACTAAATTTTTAGATTTCCCATCTTCATTAATTTCACAGTTATCTTTATTTTTCTCTAATTTTCTTCCTCATCTTTTACCTAAATTGTAAGGTTTTTTTTGGACTAGGATCATCTTATCGTTATATTGTGATGCAATATGTAAAAGACTAAAGCCCTGATTATTCTAAGCTGATATCCTAATTATAACGACAGATGAAAACCAATGCAGCCACCACTGTATTGTGGATCCTTGCTCAAATCCTTTGCCTTATTAGTCTTTCTCTTGGAAAACTGTTGCCTCTAAGAAAGTGTCTTCTTATCTGGCAGTGGCCTTCTACATATCCACATCATTTGCAATGCTTTTCCATTCTTAACTTATAGTTTTGATTCTTTCCAAATATTGTTCTACCTAAACTGCCTCTCTAAGCAATGATTTTCCTCAGCTTTGAATCACAAATATATGATAATCTTGAATAAGTTCAACATCAGCAAAATTGGTGTTAAGAAGTTAAAACATGTTCGTTTAACTGCCTATCCGTCAAAGCCACCTTATTTTTTTCTCATTTGTAACCATGAATTAACTTAAATTTCCACAGATGTCTATAGTGATGGGAAGGGGAAAAACCTACACTGGAATTAAATATGTCTTGAGGCTCCTTTAGATAATCTCATGGCAGCAATCATCAGCAATCTCTGATAGTCAGTTAAGCTGGATGCCTAGTTCCCATGTAACTCTTTGAAAATTCTCCCTAGACTTTTATAGGAGTATTGATGAGCCCTAGAAAAAAGAGATTGTGTCAGATGGACCTCCTGTTACACTCCAGGGAAATAATCCAACTGATATGAAGCTAAAATACAGAGTAAACATGAACATAGCACAGTAAGTAGAAACTAACACATTCACTTCAGAAGAGACTTGATTTTCTTTTCTGTATGGCACTATCTATATTATTTCTGATTAGACATACCTCTAATCAGCTGGTCCTACTGATGGGAAGTTGCAAGTTTTATAATTTAGTAAACAATAACTTTGTGTAGAAAGTCACTGGCTAATAACTAATCATCCACAAAATAATTTAATGTAATTCATATAATAAGCTAGTTTTTATATCCTTGCTGTCAAAGGGGGGGGGGGGAGGCATTTAAATTAAAGTTTTAATATTTGTGTAAGTCCATTTTATAAAAAAAGTTATGATCTGCAGTCTTAGACTTTTAAGAAGTTGTTCTGTGGTGTTTAGTTTTAAAAACATATTCTGGGGAACTGCTTTGTGGACGTGTGTTTCAATCTGCATTTACCATTTCAGTTGAGATCTGAGAGAAGATGATCATGCATTATCTAACAAGCTGCAATACACAAACTACAATAATTAGAATATTATATGACTTGTAAAACATAAATAAAGATGAACCAGAGGGAGGAACTTGCTAACATTTAAACAAGGCTAACCAATTTATGTAATAAATGCCTGCAATATCTCTCACGAGTCATTCTTTCCACTCAGCCTGAGAATATATAATAACCTTTATTTTCCTGTATCTGAGGTCATTAGCCCCATGTTAATGTCTTCCACTTTTATATATAAGATTCAGACTGATTTCAGCCAGAAGATGCAGACTTCCACAAGTTTTTGAGTTTGCCCTCATCAACAGCACATCAGCCAAGTGTGGCATGCATGTTCTTGCAGAAGCTGCTGCTACCAGTGCAAGTTCGGCAGCAGTAGACACGGAGGGTTTCTACAGAGCAGAAGAGGGACTTGGAGAAAGACATGCAAGGTGAAAACACAGGAGCAATGGGGTATATCAGATTACTGGGATGAAGCATGCTATGGGCAGGTAAAGAGTTTGAAAGCACTGGTTTTATTTATTACTCAGAAAAAAAAGTATACACACACATATAGATATGCATTTATATAGTTACAGAAAACATATTCATAAGATAAAATAATTATAAAAGCTACATTTTTTGAATACGAAATGCAAACATGGTCAATACCAGTCATTATTGCAGTGAGGTTAGATGGCTAGTTGAATGACAAATCTGAAGTTAAATGGAGATTGCCATTTCCTGCTTTTGTGTTTACTCTCTGCTTTTCCTTCATTTAAAGAACTCTTCAAAAAATAATGCAAAAAATTACTATCAAACTGAGCTTGTTTCATTGTTGCCTTAATTCAACTGAAACCTGAAACTTACCACTGAAATAAAGAGCAGAGCAATGGAAAGGAGAAGTGTGCTCCTTTAGATTGTAATCATTAAAACACTGTTCCCAAGAATTAGATGAATTCATGTTTGATTTTGTTACAGGAGATGTTGAGCACCCCTAAATCACCGCATTAACACAGGAATCCATCAAATTGGAGCAAATAAACTGAAATAACCTGACTCCTAGCAGCAATTAATTTTTACAGCATATATGAAAAAGTAGCAAAACAATTATGTTTACCTCATATCTTCTCCTAGAACACACCGATAATGTTAATAAAATGCTATTGTCTGCATTTAGCAGTCAGACATAGTTTATTAACTAAAAAGGACGTATTTGCTTATGACACTGACTTTGGGTATTTTTTTTTTAAAAATGTCAGCTATGAGAAGATTCACATAACATCACTCATTCTCGGTAGGCCCTTTTTCTATAGGGAATCCAGGTGAAATCAGTGATGCTACCCAAACTGATAAAACGTTATATCAGAATCTAGGTGCTGTAATTCAATATGGTATAATACTACCCTTGTATTACAGTCTTCCACTGTTCCTAATCACCAACCTAACTCACAGCACACACTTAATGTGCACAAAGTGGCATGTTATTCAATGTTTATTTTCTTATTTCATATATTGAAATACATGAAATGTGATAATACAGAGATCTCTGTCATCTCAAATGAAGTCACCCAAGACCAGTAAAAGACCAGGAGAGAATAATTATGAAGCTCCCTGCAAAACTGTTGAAGGTGTTAGTAGTGCCATGGATCTGATTTTCCATTCTTGTCTCTTTAATTTGTATGCTTAAGGAAAACTATTTAGTGAGAGGCTGAAGTGCATTTGGTAGATCAATACTCCATTGATGCTGATATTTGTCAGCATTTTCTTTAGCTGATGATTTATAGGGTGCCAGAAGCATTTATAGAATTCTTAACTCTTTGTCATGTCTCAATTTGCTTTACGCAGAAAACACTTATTCTTTATTACACTGTATTTTTAACAAAATAAAGAACATGACACATTGGATATTTTATAAGTGTGCTTAAAATGGAGCTATAGTACTACTAGGAGTTTAGGTTGATGTTACTTGGTCTAAATATTCTAAAACTAGTTTAAAAAATCCTTAAAAAAATCACCTTTTAGCAAATACAACATTAACCATGCGTTGAATTCATTTATATCTTTTAATCCAGACTTTTCTTTATAACATAAAAATAATTGAACATGTGGTTTATTTGAAGTTGAACAGCTGTTGCTGATGCAATTAAATCTGAGTCCTTATAAAGTTTTTTTCCTAAGATTTGTTAAGAAAAAGACTTGGAACAAGAAAATTGTCTCCTTCTGTGATAAAAATATATGTTACAAACTTTTTAAAAGAGAAATGCAATTTTGAACACCTAAGTGATAAAAGGGTGTAAAATGCCTGGCTAAAAATAATAATAAGTAGCACTTAGTGATTTTTATACAAAACTTAAGAGCTACCTGCCTTTTTCAGGTTTTGTGAATCTAACATGCATAAAGATGAAGCAAATTCTCCAAGTCAGGATCTGAGCTGTGGCAGGTTCAGCAGCAGAAGACGGGCTCATGCCTGGTGTCACAAAATCCATCTGGAGGACAGCCCCTAGTGGTGTACTCCTGGGGTCAATACTGGGGCCAATACTGTTTAACATCATTAATGACCTGGATGATGGGACAGAGTGCACCCTCTACAAGTTTGCGGATGATACAAATTTGAGAGAAGTGTCTGATACACCAGATAGATGTTTGTGTTCCTGTTCACATTTAGAGTATTGTGTCCAGGTCTGGTCTCTCCAGTATAAGACAGGGGCATACTAGAGCAATTTCAGAGGAGGACGACAAAGATGGGACTAGAGCTGAGGCTGAGAACTGGGACTGGTCAGCCTGGAGAAGAGAAAGCTTGGGGGGAATCTTAGCAGCACGTTTAAATACCTGAGGGAGGCAATGGAGAAGAGGGAGACAAACTCTTCTCAACAGTGCCAAATGACAGGCCAAGAGGCAATAGACAGAAATTGAAATACAAGAAATTCCAATTAAACATGCTAAAAAATTAATTTTGTGGTGATTGAACACTGGAACAGGTTGCCCAGAGAGGTTGTAGGGTCTCCATCCTTGGAGATACTCAAAACCTGACTGGGCACAATCCTGAGTAACCTGTTCTAGGTAACTCTTCTTGAGCAGTGCGGTTGGACTAGTTGATCTTCAGAGGTCCCTTCCAATCTCAAAGATTCTGTGAACCCTAGCCCTCTGGCAACTGCCTTGAGTATATGTCCTCAAACATTGGGCTTATTTTCATACTTTTCTACTCCAGTGATGAGAAGATCTTCGTCAGTGAATTTATACCAGTGTACAACTGAAGTAGTGCAGTGATATAGCCATGCAAGACAATGTACTAAATACAGTAGAAGATTATTTTTAACTCAAAAGATGTTTATTTGCTGCTAAGGTATTAAGTAGAGGCCAACTGTTACAAAGCTGTAGGATACTAATTAAACAAATAGCCGCAGAAATATCAATATTATCTAAAATCATTTGTTTTACAAGGGTTTTGACACATTTCATGGTGAAACTAAGAATGTTTAGTATTTTATTCATGGTTTAGTATAATATATTTCCAGGTAAAATCAATACTGTGTTTTTAGCAAGGGCTACATCGTCCTTCCCAGTGAGAAAAAAAAATGCAACATAAGAAAGGAACTGCTGAATAAGACAAGAAAGTGATAGCCAATGTTAAAACATACCACTATGGACAATACAAATAATTCTCATTCATGTGCATTTAGTTGTGTGTCTGTTTTTGTTGTTGTTGTTGTTTGCTTTGTTTTGTTTTGTTTAATTTTTACATTTCTGGACCTTTTTTTGTTTCAGCAAGGGACTGAATCTACAACCATCTCAGGGCTTGATTTGAAAACAACAGTATATTTGCATCTGTATGACACATTTGGTGAGATCCCTGAAATAAACACACCCCAACCAAGAAGGTGGAGTATGGGGAGACATGAGAAGGCTGTTTGAGAGAGGCAATCAATATAAAAGAGAATCAATACCTTTACTACTGGCAACCAAATGTGTTTTTTGTACAAGCGTTATCTCAAAGGGCAGGATGTTCAAGCTGGTCTAGAAGAATGATTCGGAAAGATAAGGAAGCTTTTTTGATCATTCCCACTCTCACTGCTGTGTGAGCCTGCTGCCTCAACAAAGGTTCAATTACTAATAAAGAAACAAAAATGAAGAGGGCTGATAAAAAGCATTCTGAACAGCATGAAGAAAAATGGGAAATAAAAAATAAAACACATGCTTTCCCAAAATGCATCTCTTGAAATATGTATGAAATGAAAAGTTTTGATCAGTGAAATTGGAAATTCCAGATGAGAACATCACACTCCTGGAAAAGCTGAGGAGTTAGGTAGCAGGAGAGATTTTGTTTGGGATAGTGAAAGATCATTAGAAAAGAATTGTTATAAAATGAGAGAGAGAAAAAAAAAAAAAGATCAACAGAAAATTCAGTGTCTATCACTCTCAACAGTGAATTCAGGAAACCTATGCAGGAAACTCCTAAAGATACCTGTCCTTTTGTTGATTCAGGGCATACTTCACCACTGCATTTCAAGTAGAAGCTTTGTTTTGTTATAGATGTCCCACTTTTGAGATAACAAATAAATATGTGGCAAAGAACATTAAGTCCTCTTAAAGATGAACACCATTCAGATGCAGCACTCAGGCTGCTGTTCACCTTTTTTAACCATTCACCAAGACCTTGTGCCTTATAGCACTTTGATTTCTGTTCCTCCAAAACGTCTGATCCCTCAAAGTACTGCACTACAGCAGTGGTCATAGCAAACATTTGTCCCCTTTATCCTGAGAGAGAATGAGAAAGCTGTAGTTATTGCTATCATGCTATCTGTCCTCATATCCAGCTTAAAGTCTTCCTATTTAAAGAAAAAGGAAAAAAAAAAAAAAAAAAGGTCTCCCTGCCTTACAGACATAGAAGTCTATACAACTAAGTGCATTGACAAAGTTCCTCCATTCCAAAAAGCTAGATATTTGAGTTTTGGCTATCCAGAATTGTTAGTCTACTTCCAAATCTTTACCTTTGTACAACCAAAAGACTGTGTGGCGCCTAAACAGCAAAAAAGGATGATTCCTTTACTAATCCAGCAAAAAGAGTTCATGCTTCACCATGCAAAACTCCAGCTCAGCTATGGGGTGATCAGCTCTGAAGTTCTTTTTAAGCTGGTTCAGTAATTTTGGCACTGTGAAACAAGGTCTTCATCACTGTTTAGGCTCTTCTGTAAACTCCTCTCTACTCAGTTCTATAGATTCATTCCACACAGAGCATACAAATATCAAAAGGAAAGATGAAACAAAAGAGGTCTTGTATGATCATAATTTCCCCTATGACCACAGTACTTTCTCCATCTTTGACAGAAACTCAGTCTGTTTCCTTTTTTTTTTTTTAATTTGTGGGGGGGGAAGTGTGGAGTAGGAGGGAGTCCTTAAAAAAGATAGAGTGACCCTTCTTGACAGGCTACTTTCTATGTTTTTGCTTTGCCCTTTCCCTGCAGTAGTGTTGCTTAATTACCATTTAACTAGAGCTTACATTTCAGCTAACACAACAGGAGTAAGCAGCTGGTTTTATAGGTATGAAACAGTATAATTATTGTATACTAAACTAATGAGAGCTAGGTTGCTGTGGTTTGTTTTGGTTTGTTTTGTTCTTTTTTTGTTTTTGTTCTCTCTGATTAGGGGAACAATAATTTTTATTTTTTCTAAGTCTTCTAACTCATCGGCTGAAGTCTCTCTCAATATGAGACAATATGAGGTCTTAACTGAGACTGGAGCTCATTTATTTCTTAATATATTGTATATAAGGAAAAAAATGCCCTGAGAAATGTACAACCCAAATATATAAGACAGATAAAAGACTGTAAAGAAAACAGCAACGGAAAAGGCAGTGACTTTCATAGTCACGTAGCCAACTGTACAGCCACAAAGAGAGCTCTGTTCTCCACACTTTCAATATGTGGAGAACAATAAGGCATTAGATTTTCTTTCTACTTCAGTGATTTGCTACTTTAATCACAGTTTAGTTTAATTTAAGGTCTTGTACCCAGTATCTTTCCTACATCAGAGTTTCCCATACAAAGAAACAGTAAGAAGAAAGAAATTGTGAATTTTCTTGTGCTTACCTAGTGAGATTAAACATTCCAGATTTAGTCTAATTTGTCCTCTGGAGTACTGTTTCCACAGCCAAGATTTTAAGATTTTCTTAAAGCATTTTTCATAAATGGATTATCAATTTATCAAACTTTTATTCATTTTTTCCCTTTTATCATATATTTCTTGATCAGACTTATAAATTACCTTACTGGGCAAAGCAGGAAGACCGGAGAGACAGTCCTCTGAAATCTTATGACAACAGTTTGATATTGGAAGTAATTATGAGAGTAAACACGTTCAAGGAAGATAAATCCAGTAAGAATTATCAAATGCATGGAAACCAATGCTCTCAAAGTCCTGAAACATGAGTTGTCAGAGGCTGAGAGAGTATTATAAAGTAGCATTACTACACGCTTGCCCTGCACTTGTGGTCTTTCCCGGGTGTCTGCTTTTGGCCACTGTCAGAGTTTACAGAACTACATGGACTTCTCAAATCTGCCACAGGTCAGCCACAGAAGGCCTGAGAAATGACCAGAGGAAGAAAATAAAAGATTTAAGGGATAGCTAGGGACATTGCTTCATACTGGCCACATGTAATTCATCTGTGTTTCATCCTGGCTTCCCCTTATTATTTATATTACCACAACATCAGTTCCAGTAAGGGACAGACCTGGGCTTGCCTAGAGAAGGATGGGAATCTGATTGGGCGTCTCCTCCCCAGCTACTGCAAGGAGCAAAGTGAATGATCTCTTTGTTTTGTAACAACTGCAAAAGCACAGGAATTGGGATCTTCTATTAAGGATGAGCAGAGTTTGCAATGTTTCACTTGACTTCACTATGACTAGCCCTTATCAAGTCCCCATCAGTCCTTAATGAACATTTAATTGAAAAGAAACTATCAATCCATAATAAAGAAAACATTGTTTAACATTGAAAAAGTTATCTATCAGAAATAATGGACACTTGCATTAAAAACAAACATGAATAAAAGACATTTGTGAGAAAACAAGTTTCACAGATCCTGGTTCCAGCCAGATTGTATATGTATTGTGCATAGTACATATGCACAGTATGGCAGATGCACAGAATCATATACAGTTGTAGATTGTTGTAGAAATGTGTGTGAAACACAGACCAATAGTATAGATCCAGAGCTAAATGTCATCAAAGAAGTACCAAACTCAGCCACAGAAGCACAGAGAACTTGGCTGTGAGAAAAGACTAAATTTGAAATGTAATTTCTAGTTGTGTAATGAGATAAGAGATAATGAGATAATTTCTTAAAGTGTAATGAGATAAGAAAATCTTTTTGGTGAGTCATTTTTACTTACGTTCAAGGAAATGGTATTTAATCTGAGAAAAAAAAAAAAACTTAAGAAGATCCACTAAGAATATATCAAAGGTACCTGGCAAATCATCAGTTTCTACTCCTACTCATACTTAAAACTCAACATTTTAACTTAATATTATTTACTATTTCTATTATGGCTATGTGATCTCAGTCACAACCTGAGTCTCAGGTCAGATCTCTACATTATGTATACAAATTAAAAGGCAATAAGCCTTGAAAGGTTATACGCAATATGAACATGTTCACAATTTATGATGAACTCTCTTCTGGTGCTATTCTATAAACTGTGCTCTGTCAGGTGGAGTTTATGTTTAAATAGGCACACTTACTTTGAATACTGACAGTACTGCACAACAGCAAGGTATGTCAGTATTTGTAAAGGTATGTTCAGCAGCTGAAATGGACATTTGTATGGTGGTATACCACACAAGTACTTTTCATGCCCGATGAAGCCTGACTGAGCACTCTAGGGCTGCGTCACAGTTTCAGGTTAATAAATGCTCAGTTATTGTAAAAGTATAGCTGTCAATGCAAGAACATGCTCTTCAGTTAGCTATTGAGTTTTCTCAGCATATGTAAAAATTTGAGGCTAAATCAAAACAAAAGAAACAATAAATGCATTTACTATGCATCCTTGAACCAGCAACAGCGATGGGAGCAATAGTGAGAGTGACTCTGAAAAAGGCATCTCAAAGTGAAGAAGCTCTCCATGGCTTGCCTCCCTGCCCTCAGTCAGAAAGCAGGGCCTGGCTGATAGCAGCCTCACCAAGGCTGGTGTGTTATTCAGGAAAGACATACAACTGACTGCCACTATGTGCTCCTCCACAGCTTTACGTCATACATCTGCAGGTCAGTGCTGCTGATATAATTTGCAATCTGCCAGCAATCAGTTTTGGGCACCTGGGGTCCCAGGGTTCTGGTACAGCTAAACCAGCAGGATTCAGATGAGTAGTTTGTCAGTAGACAAACACAACTTTCAGCAGTAAACCACAGTTGTGGCACCTTCTGTGTCATGACTAATTAGCTGAGGCTTGTTGTATGACCTGGCAGAAGTTTCTCAAGTGTTTGTTGACCACTTGCATTTGCTGGTTTTGTTTTTGTTTCTGTTTTTTGGGGGGGTGAGCAGGTGTGTTCAGTGTTACTGGCATTTGTTCTAGTGAGTGTTCTGCTCCACCTGTCTGTTGTTTTTATAACATCATTAAATATTTTATATTACTTGTCTAGACTAATCTGTTCTTCTAGGACCAGCCGCAAAAATGACATTTGCCACAGAAGAGTCAAGACACCAGCTTTTGACATGGAAATGGCACAGATTATCAAATGATGTTTATTAATAAAGATCCTTGTCTCATTTTTTTTTTTTTCTCAGAGCGAAATGGAAACTCATATTGAGATTTTCCAGTAGCCTCAAGCTCAGTACATTGGCTATAGCTCCAGTTTATCCATACAAGTTTTACAAGCTGCCCTTCATAATGAGGGCATTACTTGGAGAAATATGCTGAAGTTAATTCTGTATGGAGGTGTTGCAAGACAAAATCAAAGTAAATTGCATTTGTTTGGTTTGCTGAACTTACATTCAGCTAACTCACTGTTTTAAATGTGTGGTTTAATTTAAAGACATATGGCTAGATAGATTGGTCTTCTTCAGTGTTTTTGTTGTGGTTTAACCACAGCGGGTAGCTAAGCCCCACACAGCCACTCACTCACTCTCCCAAAGTGGAATGGGGGAGAGAATTGGATAGGTAAAAGTGCAAGAAGTCATGGGTTGAGATAAAGCCAGTTTACACTAGGTAAAGAAAAAGCTGCATGTGCAAGCAAAGCAAAACAAGGAATCCTTTTGCTACTTCCCATCAGCAGGCAGATTTTCAGCCACTGCCAGGAAAGCAGGGCTCATCACACGTCATGGTGTCTTGGGAAGACAAACACCATCACTCGGATTCGGACTCGAACACCCTCCCTTCCTCCTTCCTTACCCCAGCTTTTATCAGTGAGCACAACGCCATATGGTGTGGAATATATCTTTGGTCCGTCTGGGTCACCTGTCCTGTCTGTGTCCCCTCCCCAGCCTCTCCACTGACAGGGCAGTGTGAGAAACAAAAAAGGCTTCTCTGTGTAAGCACTGCTCTTCAACAACTAAAACATCATTGTGTTATCAGCACAAAAATCCAAAACACAGCATCATATGAGCTATACCAGCCAAAAACAGGATAGTTTTGTTTTGCATATTACAGGCCTAAGTCACCTTTCCTTGGAGTGCACCTAAGGACAGAATTTGGCTTTAATGATATACTTTTGGGCAGTCCGGCCTTTAACCTAAGAACTGTATTGTCAAAGATGGTATTTGATAGTGGGAATTTTTAAGAAGAGATTATACAACACTCTTTGGCACCACTTCTCACACAGTCCCTGTAAATCATGGAGTTAGACCGTTATGAAAATGGTGTAAATAAGGGAAAAATCAGGCCTATCAAATTTGATTACTGACTTGTTTCATCAGATTTTAAGAGATTATTAGTATTTAATTTTCAGTGAGACTCTGCTCTTTCACACAGTGAATATATATCCATAATTCTAAGAAGAAGCTATCATATCTACCACCATGTATGCAACTTAATGCAGCCTTTGAATACAATATTATCCTTTTTTACTTCCACACCTGAAATGTATTTCACTACTGAATTTCATTGTTTACTGTGCTATTAACATTAACTCTTTGATTCTTTCTGCTCTGAGTTGATAAGTTATCAGTAATAATTCTCCCTGCCACATGTTCAGGAGAGTTCTTGCATACTCCTCAATACAGAAAAATACTTTAGTCCCACCAGAAGTTCTTAATGTTTCTAGACCATACTTAAAATTCTACAAGAGGAATTTCCTCTATTTTCTGTAAGGAAATCCTGTGAATCCTGTGAAACTAAACTGATCCACAACTGAAATAAAATATAGTTCTATTAGTCCTTAGCATCCGTAATATATCTGTTTACAGCAGAAGTTTTACTTTGAGTCATATGAAAACCACAGGATTGTCATGAGTTGCATTTTATCAGCACAAATTAGAGATTTTACATCATAGACTGATTATTTCAGCTCAAGCTGAGAAAGATCTGAAGAGAATGATTACAAATGTATTAGGAAAAAAAAAATTAAGACAGACCCTGCAATACAATCTTCTACATGGATTTTTTTTTTTCCGTTTAATCCTTGTACATAACAGTAACTCATTATTCTGTTACTGTGAGTTTACTGAACTGAGAATGTATGTAAGTTTCAGGTAAACATCCAACCATTTGTGTAGCCTTCTAATTATTTTCTGATATTCTAGGAAGAAAACCAAGCAATTATGGATTTGGAGCAAATGCACATGGCTTCATTATTCTTTATTTTAAGCTGTTTACTTTTGTGAGTCTGGGGAGTTTTCAGAGCTTAAAATAAAGAGAAGGAAGCAATCAAACATTCTGTTTGGTGATGATTCATTTATTCAAAAGCCCATGACAAAAAATGGATGGTTGACAGGAGCTCTGCCATTTGCAAAGGTGACTTGAGGCACAAAATTAAAAGAGATTGGAGTAATGTTACAACTTCTTTATATCACATTAGCATTGCAGATATATCCAGGCAGAATCACATTTTCTGTTTTTGCTGTATTCTCCATTTTGATGCCTATGCTTAATTCCACTCACAGTCCTTTTCTTTCAGTAAAATCCTAGGTACACAAAGAAAGGGTATGATTTATAGCTCAAGGAACAGAAAATTCTAGTACTAGTAGTAGCAGCAGCAGCAATAGTAGTAAAAGTATTGTTATTTCAAAAATAAAACAATCGTAACTCTTTTCTTAAACTTCAGGCACTTCATATCTCTTGGGTACTGGATGAGTATGGCATTCTTAGAGTTAAATGTCTAATTTCTTTGCTGCCTTATAGTGGAAATTCCTAAATATAGTTGGACATATTAATAGAATCACAGAATCAAAGAATGGTTGAGGCTGGAAGGAACCTCTGGAGGTCATCTGGTCCAATGCCTCTGCTAAAGCAGGGCCATCTAGAGCAGGTTTCCCAGGACCATGTCCAGACGGCTTTTGAATATCTCCAAGGAGGGAAAATCCACTATTCTAACTGTACAGGCAATCTGCTTGCAAAGTATTCTTTATCAGTGTGTCAAAGTCAAAGCTTGAGTACACAACACCTTAGAGATGTTAAACTCAATCATTTTCTGTGTCCTGTTTTCAGAAGTCAAACTGTTCCCAGAACACATACACAATTGATGTACAACAGCCAACAAAACAAGATATTCTTTCGTAATCAGCATTAGCACCCCCATCCCACTCAAACTAACAAACAGAATCTAATATGGTTAAATTCTCCAAATCAAAAACAAAACAAAAAAATCTCTTCTTATGTTAAATCTCTGGAGATGCAATCTCTCTCAAACATATTTCCTTCCTCACTTCACTGCATGTCTCAAGATATATATGATTTAGGATTTATCTAGATCAAATCAAAATAAAGTCATTTGACCTGTAAAAGAAATGAAAAGTTAGATTATGCACTGTCTGGTGGTCTAGTTTTCTTGTTCTGTCGTGCCAGCGCAATTTTTTTATAGGCAGCTCAAGATAACTGGTCTTTACACTGATGACTGCTCAACCCTCCCTTAAACAGAATTAGAGATTTTAATATTTCTCAAATCATTAAAAAAAAAAAAATACTGTCAAAACATTTTAATGATCCTTACAGCACAAATTCAACTATGAAAACTACAAGTAATTTCTACCAGCTGTGAATTACAGTGTGTTGTCCAACTATAAACACTGAAGAAGACTCAGATCTAGTTGAGGTTTGACTATAACATTATCTACAGACATCAAAAACCAATTTCTGGAATGTTGTATGGAGTATCATAAAAACATGACTAACAAAATATCCATCCTAAGGTAAGGCTACAAGTATAGGCAAGCCCGTGTAAGAGATTAAGGTTTTGCAAAGCCACAACCATCTGAAAATAACCTAGAAGTAGGAAATGTTTGTACCCAAAGATATACTTACCTGTGCCATGTGTAACACAGGGCAATTAGCAATTGTTTTAGCAATTTTTATACCCATGCAATGTAAATTGCTGCTGCAGTCAGGGAATACCAAAGTATCAATATTATCCCTTCCTGCTCTCATAGGACAGATTATAAGCAATTGCTTTTCAAAACCAGAGTTATATTTCCCTGCTTAAAGAGGATGTTGCTTTGACAAGTGACTGTGTAAATGCTACCTTGGAGCTTTACTTCTTAATGATTTCTAAATCAAATGTGTAGTTTTCAACTTAGACATCAAGCTACACCTGGATAATTGACCAAGTCATGGCATATGCTTTGTTTCTTTTTAGCTGTGCTCTCAGTGGTGAAACTTTTCAGAATTAATAAAAAGGAATATCAAAACTACTTCCAAGGATGATATATAAGACAATGTAGAATTCCTGTTTGTGTGTCTTTTCTGTATGGGCCTGAAGGGCTAACAGAGTAGCAGAAAAATAAAATCCTCTGTAGGAAAGGAAATGAATATTTTTTTAAATTATATTTTCAGTTAAATGGTTATTTTCTGCTAAATCTCATATGTAGGTGATTTTATTGTTTGCATGTGGTATTGCAATCAATACGATGGCACTGATCCTATAGTATGGGTTAGGAAGAAACCTATGTAAAATAGGAGAAAAAATTATGAGAGGTACATAGTGAAGTTGGTGCATAAAACGTGAAGGATGCAGACAATAAAATGTAGTCCAAGGCAAGCTCTCAATCAAATATATCACCTCCCGAACCAACCTTCTATTGGTGTTGACCTACAGAAGCTCCACTGACGTTATAAAATCTTGATCTTCCAAGATGCTTTGAAATGTCCAAAAGCTGTTTTGTGTTCACTGATACAGCTATTATCTAATTATTTTAGTAAGTCCATCAGCAAACAAAGTGTTTAGAACTATGAAATTTTCTCAGACACTTCTGTATCAGATTTTTGGTCTAAAAGTTTAAGTACAGACCATTCTATAGGGATTTCGATTTTTTCTTTCTTTCTGGGAGAAAGTTTTAGATGGAGAGATTCAAATGGGGGATTTTAATTTCATCTGATATCTTTTTGCTATGGGGGAAAAGAACTATCAGAAGTATTTATAGAAGAGCCTAAAACCCCCACATGTGTAGTTTAGGGGGAAAGGGAATAATATGAATTATTCAGTAAGAAATGAATAGTTTAAGTAAGAAAAGAACATTTCAACCTGTTCTGAAAATAAAAACTGTGGGAGCCTCTCATAAAAGAATTGTGAGCAAATTTATCATGGGCAAAAGAGGATACTTCATTATGTAGTCAGAAGCCATTTTGTAGAATTCAATGCCATATAAAAGAATTGAGATAAACAGGGAAATTGGATGCAAAAGTGATATGGCAGTGCACAGCAGCAAGTTTAACATACAACAGTTTGTCACAAAAACAAACAAACAAACAAAAACAAACAAACAAAAAACATTTCAGGCAGAAGCCATCAATAAGTTTTGCTCATAATCTTATGAGGGTGAGATGAGAGGAAATAATATTTCTCCTTTAGAAAAGCAGGATTCAGGGAAAGCTTGGCAAGACTGCTAAAATGCATGCTATACCAATATATTGTTTTGATTGTAAAATAAGATGAAACTTCAGTGTCTATTACCAATGAGAGCCTAACCACAATGTGCATCCCCTCAATTACTTCTTTTTATAAGGTAGTTTTTAAGTAATTATAAGTTTTGTGGTTTCTTTTTCTTTTTCTTTCTTTCTTTTTTTTTTTTTTTCTTCTTTCCAGAAGAAAAGAATCCACTAAACAAAAGCTCCAAGTGGAGGCCTTCTAGTCAGAGAAGAGAAAATCTTCTGGAGAAAATTATTTTCTCTATTTCATTTTCCTCTAAATAACATCAATAACATTGTTTTATTAAATTTACCATTACAAACCTGGCACTTCTGTGCCGTCAAGGTTTGGAGTTTCAAGGTTTTTAATTCAAGGTTTGTAATTTCTAGGGTTGGAGTTTTAACAGATTGTTGTTTCTTCCATTTTCCGTGAAGAAGCTGCTGCTTTCTGTCGTAAAGTAAATTCTACCCTTTCTAATATTTCAGTTTGATCTTGCAGTCAGTCTGTTGCATTCACAAAGACTGCCTGTTGATTTCACAAGGGACTATCTATTAAGTTTCGCTGCTGTATAAGGTCTGTACCTGTTTTTAATTTACATTTTTGTTCTAAAGGGAGACAGAGAAGAATACTAATAATGACCAGGTCAGTTTTTCTATTTCCAGATTTGTATTTATGTATTTATCCATTTTTCAGATGTCACCTGCTCCACATAATGTTTTTTCCCCCTGGTAGAAGAATTTCATCAAAAAAAAAAAAAAAAAACGAAAAACATCCTAATTCTTCATCTGAATTCTCATTCAGAAAGAGTGTGGAAGAATAATTAACAAACAGCACCAGCAGCCAAAGGGAGGGCCATGGCTGGCTTTGATTGCTTCACTTCCTCTCCTCTTTTACATACAAAGAAAGGCATTCTTAGGACACAAGGAAATTGAGAGTAGCTTGGAAACTACTTGGCAGGAGATTAAGAAGATGAGGTACTCCAGTAGTACAGATAACCAGACCAGCTAAGGAAGAGTCATACTTTGGCAAGAGGTAGAATATTAAAGGATGAAGAGTTAACTTCGCACTTTAAAAAATAAATAAAATAATTCTGAAGTTTTGGGAAAAATAATTTTCAATAATGAAGAAATCCAAGGGATTGAATAATCAAGGAAGCACTTAGTAGTCAATACTCTGGGTTGGGATTTGGTATGAGGTTGTATTTTTATGTTTGAATTTGCATATTGGAGTTTTTGGAAGGAATGTACAAGGCCAATAAAGAGCTAAATTAACCATAGGAAAAAAAAACAAATCTGCAAATACTTTGAAAATTTAGTTGATTTCTACTTGAACTGTATCATGCCAAATATATGATGTTTCATTACTGTGTGTTTGGAAAGGAAACATGTATTTTATGTGACAAATAAAAAGTAGTATGTATTTTATTTGTTTATTTATTTATTTATTTTAATTTCTTAAAGACTCTGTGCTTTACAGTCTGGAATTTTAAGCTCTGTTTACATTCATGACTATTGGTTTATCTTGTACCCAAGTGTGTGTCTTCTGGATTAATGGAAATCTAATTGTTTGGGCTTCTGGGGGTATATCTGCCTCATTCAGATCTTGATGCCAGCGTAAACTTTGCAAATATTTTACTCTCTTTGGGAGTGTAAGGCTTTATTTTGGGGGGATCATGTTCCTTGGGATCTCTTTTTCTGGAAGTGTTCAACCTTGATAAACCATAGTGTGTTTTTATCTCTGACCTACTATATAGCCATGTTTGTGTCGGAAAGTAAGCTCTAAATTCTGCGAGCAGGACACGACTGTGTTAAGACCTTAGCCCTTGAAGTCTAACAAATACTGTGTTTTTGTACTGAAAACTGAAAGCTTAACATTCTCTCCCTTGCACAACAATGAGTAGTTCATGGAGTTATCACTCCTTAACTGAACCAAGCATTCACTCTCATTTCTTAATCTATACTGATAATTACTCTCTAGAAAGATCATGGTATTGTCCAGGGAGTACACATGGAAATGAAGATGTAGATTTAGACATGTTTAGCATGTTTTCCAAAATCAGGAGGCAGATGGTGGTTTCACTGAACACCTCAGCAGTCATAAGACACATCAGAAGTTTCTCTGATTTTGAAGGATCCACTTTCAAGAAAGAGTACTTTACCTGTTATCACAAGGGTTTTTTGTTGTTGTTTGGAGTGGGCTGCTCTTCAACTCTCCTACAGATGTTTTTCCTCCTTGTTGAAATATTTAAATCTTTATTGAGCTAAAAGGAAGGACAAGAATAACTTGATAGTTTGGTAGTTAGGGTAACGGCTTGGTGGGCACTTGGTGGCCAGCCAAGGTTAACCCACCACACCTGGAAAACTGGACATTTCCATTTCAGGCCCTACTTTAATGGATATTTATGTACATCATGACAGTGGATAGAATTCTGATACTCTTTAAAACACTGGAATTTGCAATCGAACTAAAACTTTGAGTTTCAGCAAACCAGGCAATTTTCTGCTATATATTCACAATCCTGTTTGCTTTCTAAAATGTTAAAATAAATATAGACAGTGATGCAAGGACCAGAGCTGCTTCAGAAACTCATTGGAATATAGGCACAGATATGCTTACTGACATCTTAGAGTGCAAGTGGAAACCTTCCCAAATGTCTACATCAAAATCAAAGCTCTCACCTAGACAGAAGTGATTTACAAAATTTACAAATTTCTGATAACAGTGATCCCTACAATCTTGTGTTGTGGTTTGACCCAGCAGGCAGCTTGAGCACCACACAGCCGTTCGCTCACTCTCCCCCTCCCCCAGTGGGATGGGGGAGAGAATTGAAAAAAAAACTCGTGGGTCGAGATAAAGACAGTTTAATAGGAAAGAAAAAGAAGGGAGATAATAATAATAATGATAATAATATGTACAAAACAAGTGATGCACAATGCAATTGCTCACCACCTGCTGACCGATGCCCAGCCTGTCCCCGAGCAGTGGTACCCCTCCCCCCAGGCTAGCCACCCCATATTAATTGTTCAGCATGACGTCATATAGTATGGAATATCCCTTTGGCCAGTTTGGGTCAGCTGTCTTGGTTCTGTCCCCTCCCAGCTCCTTGTGCACCCCCAGCCTCCTCACTGGCAGGGCAGCACGAGAAGCTGAAAAGTCCTTGGCTCTGTGTAAGCACTGCTCTGCAACTACTAAAACATCGGTGTGTTATCAGCATTGTTCTCATCCTGAATTCAAAACACAGCACTGTACCAGCTACTAAGAAGAAAATTAACTCTATCCCAGCTGAAACCAGGACATCTTGATATTTAAATATTTAATGAATTGACCTGATAACTTCTTTCATTTGTGATCTGTTTTTATGATCAGCCCTACTTGATCTGATTAAAATATTTTGATGGGGGGTTTTGTCACATAGTATTTAGGAAACCACAGGACTTGTTTGCTGTCTACCAGCTGTTCTTTACTACCCTTTCCTTAAAGGTTACCAACCCAGCAGCTGAGCTACAGTAATCACATGACAGCTCCTTCAGTAAAAAGTCAGAGAGCTTCAGAACACTGAAGTTAATTACCATTAACACTGAAGTTAATTATCATTCAATGTGGCTTAGATGGGTGAGACCCAAGCTATTACCCAAACGTTTGTTGATTCTGCTGGGGTTCTTACTTGGCCTCTTCATTGAGTTGCAACATATTCCAGTGTCTAACTCTTGGCTCCTGTTGAAAAGACCAGACTTTAAACCGTACTTTGGCCCTTGCTATGGAATGAAGTCAGCCTTTCTCTGCTATACTAATTATTAGCAAGTAGTGCTTTAAATAACTTCAAAACTAAGTAAAAACTCTCATGCAACTTCAATGTGTTTTGCTAATACACAAGAATGTGCTAAAAAACTGTTATCTAATACCACCTCCCACTATATAAGCTATCATATTGTATGTGATGACACATGTTCCTGAAGAAATCATGGGCATACTGCAGGTGGGGGAATTAGACTTCATTGTGTAAGCATTGAAATTTCATGCTGCTGTAAACCATTCCAGACTGGGGAAACTATTCCCACCCACACTCATTAACAGAAGATCAAAATGAGATCTAGCCCCACCTCTGGCATGCTTTATTGAGCCCTGATTTTGCACTCCCATCTGTTCTTCAGAACTGCAAGTTCATCTGGCAGCCAATCATATTAGACATTTTTAAACCGTGAGAGGAGTTAGCTGGAGCTTTCAACAAATTGTTCCTGTCATTTACCATCAATTTTCCTATTATCATTGACAGCAAGACCAACCCATGGCCAATAACCATTTGCACTTCCAGATGAGAGAGAAAGTTTCCTCCCCCCTAAAACTTCATTTAAGCTAAAACACAAATTATGTTTGTCTGAGCTATACCAGCTGAGAACTCACTCACTTCTCAACAAAGAAATATAGAGAGAAACTACTTTTTATTCCTGGAAAGATGACTGAAGCAAATTTTATCAGATAAAAACAGTTTATGATTCTCTGAATGCATTGAAAATTGGAAACTATACATTCCTACAAGTTGGAGGAAGTGATTTCCAGCAGTAATATACCTACTTAGACTACTGTTTTGTAAAGGGGCATTGGCATTCCTTGGGATTTTTCCTCCAAACTCTCCTAAAGCATTTCAAAAACCTAGTCCATCATTAGCAAGTTTGCTGCTTCATGAAGTCGTAAGTTAAAATTTGTGACTGAAGAGTTCTTTCTACTCTGTCATACCAAAATTAATAAAAATATTATTCCTTAGAGCACTGGGACAGAGACTGAAATACTATTTCTGCAGGAGGTCTTCTTGATATCAGTGGTCATTTTGCCTGTACTAGATACTTTCATGTCTGTGACATAGCATAAGGCTAGTTTGTTACTCACTGAAAGACTTGCCTGGGGATCTGGATAGATTTGAGGAGGTGATCATATGCTCTGTTTAAGGCTGCTACAGCTACAATGATAGTTTCATGTGGGTAGGAAACATCTACACTATGCTGTAGCTACATCCTCTACCTTGCTTTGTGTGAAATGGGAGACTAATACTAACGATTTCCATAAAGTGCTTTGAAATCTGTTGATGAAGAGGTTGATGGGATAGGAAAATTCTCTACAGATTGTAAAGGTAATTTACTGTGGGCTTAATAACTTGTCTACACTGGAAGGTTAGTAGGATAACGGTGACTGGTGCTTGACATGATGCCTATATCCAGTAAAGAATATACCAGTAAACGCACCAAGATACCTCTAGGCTCTGAGACCAACTGGCATGAATAGCCTCCACCTAAGCTAGTAAACCATACAGCTATACAGAATGGAGTGACGGCACTCAAATCGCCCGCTGGTATGTGTGAAACGTTGCCTGTGAATATCTGAGTTGACACAAGCTCCCCAGGGCCCAATGATGTCCCCAGGCACTGTTTAATTTACTTATATAGAACTAACCTCTGAGTCCAAAAATGCTTCTGAGACCATTAAAATAACTTTTCTGAATTGACATTTAAATACTCTCAAATGGAACAATCAAGTTTAGTGATCACTTGAAAACCTTGAATATTACTTCCATATCTCTAATGACTGTCTTTTCTGCTAATGAGCCTGGCTTCTGAAGAAGTCCAAGTTTTTCTGAGGATGTTTAAACACAAGTGGACCTGGTTAAATGTGGCTGGATAGAGTGCAGAATAGATATTGTTCTATAACATCACAGCTTTCCACATTAGTGTGGAAAATTTTTGCCTCCTTTGCTCCATTTTCTCCTATAGCATTAAGGACAATATAGATATTACTTTATGGCACGTTGAAAACAGGCTTATATTTTTTTCTCTATCTACAGTTTGTTCTTATTTCACTATCATTGGTATTTTTCCTAAATACAATAATGTTTAATTTGAGAAGTCAATAAAAATTTGTGCAGAAGGCTTCCAGAATAAAAAAGAAAAGGAGGTCTACTAATTATTATTCAACCTTCATTTATGGAACATTACCTTCTCAAAGAAAATATTAGTTCCAATGTTAGACAGAATCAGCAATTTCTAATGGCACAATATTTGTTCTCTGCATAGCTCCCAGTCAGGGAAACAGGAAAAGTGTTTTAATTTCCTTTGCTTTTGAAGTGGGCCAAGGACCATTTAAATTAACAGTTGAATTTGAAAGAGTGGTACCCAGACTGTCATTGGAGATGGACTGTGGAATTTCTTATTTAACTAAGGAAATATTAGATTTCATGACAATTATCACATAATATAGTCGAGCAATTCTCACACAACAGGAGCTGCCTATGCTTACAGGTTTGGAGAATGACAGAAATAGCAACAGCTAATGTTGTTTGAAGGTCTCTACCTCTCCAAATTGGAAGGCACAAAGAGGAAGAGAACCCAAAGGAACTGCCTTGGCAAGCCAAATTCACAGGCTATGGTTGCATCTACACCAAAGGCAGCCTCTGATTCACATCTCCCATATCATAGGCCTCCTGAGTTGCTCCACTAGCCAGGAATCAAACATCTTCTGTCAAAGTCACTGGAGAAGTCTCCTCTTGCTGTCATATAGCGTCTCCTTGTAAGACAAGTTAGCTTGGATCGGTTACCTGTTGCAAGTCACCTGGGGTTGGTACACTGACTGCTCGGGGAGAATAAAGCTCCTCTGTTGGAATTCTGGGCTCAGCCACCATCCTGCTTTTTCCCATACCCTTTGTGGACTGTTCCTTGACTGTCTCTTTTTACCCCTTCCTCCAACCAGAAGGAAATCAGTGGCTGTAATATTTACTGTGTGAAAAGTGGTAAGATCACACTTGCTCATGTATTTTCCCTGAAGAAAACGTGTTGGGGGTGGAGGATGGGAGATGGAGTGGTATTATACATAAGGAAGTCTCCTACTAGATAGTCAAAGTAATATTTTCATTGTTATTGAAACCTCATCTCAGTTGTTGCAGACGAATTTTTCTTGCCTTGGTCTCTTGAATCTGTGAGGTCAATGAAAGACTTTCTGTGACTAAGAGAAGCCATCTTTGCTCCTGTGAATAGTAGTTAATGAAAAAGTAAGATAGCAATCTATAGAACAGTTGAAGAATATTACACTCACTGTGATTAACCATTGTTTCTCAGTCAGGTTTCCATCTTTACTAAATGCAGCCAGCACAAATGAAGGGGAACATTTAGGTCAGAATCAGATGATATCTGAGTTCTGATTGAACAAAACTATGTGCTTCACATTTTCCTCTGTATCCTAGTATTGCACAGAACTAAACCTGGGAAGCACAGAAAAAAAGAAACCACTCAGAATGCAGCAATCAGGCTCACTTTCAAATGCATAATGTGGATGATATTGAGGTGAATACCCACAAGGAAACTTGAATAACCTAGTTCCAGCATTAGGTATTTACTGATTCCAAACTATCTTTGTGAAAACTGCAATTTAAAGAGCATAGAAGTTTAATTCAGTATTCCCTGAAATACAAAAGAACAGAAGCACTGATTTATTCTTCTTTCTTCAAGAGCACCTGCATTTTATTCTCTTGAATAAAGAGAATTTTATCTTGTATATTTCAGAGAAGCAGACTGGGAGGCTAACCAGGTATTGTCAATGCAGAATTACCTTGCAGCTGGGAACAGATTTGATGAGCTGATTCCTGGTGACACAGCTTTTAAAATATAGGTAATGTAAATGGAGAATCTATACAGTTGTCAATAGTTTTGGAAAGCTTATTTGTCATTACCACAAAGTTAAGAAGCAAAGTAGCTAAAGTTTTCTCATTACTGGATGGCATTTTGCAGCAGATAATGTGAGTTTGATGGGCTAAGACTAGAATTAGTTAATGTTGTACATGGTGGGATGGTGAGAGGGTTAAAACTCCTCCAGCTCCAGATTGGAATAAGATTAAAATTCAGCAGCATGCAGTAGCAGTGGTTTGTTTCAAAATATTTAGGTTTTCATAATGAATATATCAAATGTGCTCAGAGTTATCAAAGCCTACAACAGAGAAAATCATTCATTACATACATTTTATGAGAATCAGAGCCTGCTTCATGATATTTTGTAAACAGTGTAAAGAAGCAATGGGAAATTGTTCCTAATGGTCCTGACCTTGCCTTGCTCTGGGCTGGAACAAACTAACATGAAGATTTGTGTTCCTACATGTTCTTAAAAAAAGGTTTTCAAATGCAGAATTAATTGCTGTGTCACTCTTTCTTGATAGTTAAATTACACTGAAATCAAATACAGATGATGCTGTTTGTCCTTGAGACGTGACAGCTCCTTCAGCTTAAGGTAACTTTACAGCTGCTCTAAAGTATACCTGAAAATATATTTGATTTAAATTACTTTAGAATCGTGGGTCACAAAGAGCACTTCAATGCCTTCTTCACTCAGCTGCATCAGCTGATTAGTTACAGCCAAGATTTCTATGAGGAGGCCTGATACCTCATCTATAAAGCAGGAGGATGCTTCTATAAGGGCTCTAATATGAATTACAGGCCCAAACTATAATCAAATCCAGGAAAAACTTTCTCAATGTTCAAAGATGTTTAGATCAAAGTGTTACTTTCTCAGTGTTTCTATCTAATCAGGCTTCACTCATAAGGTGATAAAAACTGTATCTCATCACAAAATCCTATGACACGTTTTCCTTCTGAAATTCAGACCTCCTGTCCTAGGGCTTACATTAGAAAATGACCTTTCCTTTGTCTGCATGTGAAGATATTACTGAATGCTTTGATATGGACATATATTGGTGGTTTTACCATTTGGTTTGAACTCTGTCAGTTCTGTCTGGATTTTTTTTTTTTCCAGTGTAAAATCTGTAAGAACGCAAGTGGAATGGGAGCTGTTAAGCAATGTACTGACCCTTCTTGCATTCCTCCCTGTAAAATGTTAGTCATGATCTTTGAATACAAAATATTTGTATGTGTGCACACTAGCTATTATTTTGAATAAATAAACCATTTCCACTAGGTTTATGTATTCCATGAGGCCTTTTTCCATCCTCAGATCTTATGCTCCCCTGATGTTTTTTCTTTATTCACAACTTCAGTAAACCAGTAAGCAAGCACTTTAATTCTTCATTCAAACAGACCAAAGCATAAAGATATGACTTGCTTATTTGTATTCATTTTTCTATGAACATTTGCAGTCATATTTTTAAATGAAAATGAATAGGTGAATAGTCAGTTGCAGCTCCAGACAAGCTGGCCTCTGGATCTTCTTATATAATTTGTACTCGAGGATGCTTTGTTCTCCTTGAAGAGCCAAATAGCCTCCAAGTGCAGTTAAAGGTAGTCAGTCAGACACTCTCTTTCTGCTGGATGTCTGCCTCACCTTCTTGCATCTTAAATTCT
>VXAA01007435.1:0-24826 GCA_013399115.1 Anseranas semipalmata | reverse complement strand
TTTTTTAGGTAAGGTAGATGTTACACAAACCAAGAATACCATGCTCCCACAACAGCATATTTCAGAAGGTGTCACAGCTGGGTGGAAGATGGAATTGCTGTCCTCTGGGAAATTCTACTGTTTGATGTTTGCTTTCCAACAAGCATATTTCTCTTTGTTGGCAGCCAAATGGAAGACCATCCTTTGTATATATTTGTGGAGCTGGTGGAGCATGGTGATAAGGCAGGAGATTAATTAATGATCCTGTGGAAAAGAAGTATTTGGAGCACTACAGTGCACTGATTCCAGATGCTCCAAACACTTTATCTGGGCTACATCTCTTGGCAAAGTAACCAAGAACTGTTTAATTTGCACAGAGTCCACAGCTCTCTTTGTCTACATAGCAAGAGAGAAAGGCAAAGAATACAATGCTCCTGGAGTGATTAGTAGTGGCCTTCAAGAAGCAAGGAAGGTCCACAGCTGCTTCTATACCAAACAGCTGCAGTAAGAATGGGAATCCTAATCTTTTAATATGCTCTGCTCCAGATAGCTTCCATCATGTCTTGTATGTCAGAATTAATGCTCACTTCTCTACTGCGTTTGAGAGCAACAGAAGTTCAGACTGTGCTCTGGGATCCCAGCCCATGAGAACACCACAGAGCTTATCTAAGGGCTCCTCTACATTTCTTATGCTTCTTTCAAAGCTTTGACTCTAGGTATAAAACAAATCAACACAGCAGTATCAGAGCTGGGACTGAGGACAGATAAATATTCTTACAGCATTGAAATCTATTAAGTATCTATATAATTAAGTATCAATGCCCCAAGATTATTGTTGGGTGTGTGTATGACTAGATAGTTTGTGTAAATTTAATTTTGTATGTGTATGAAGAGAATTGATTCGCCATAGACATTTTCAGATCACACGACACTGAGGGACTAACTTTAATCTCAAGTTTGCATTGTGACAAATCTTGAATATTTTGCTACTGTCATTACAAAAGACAGTTTCAAAAGTATTATTCACTCATGATCTAAGATTCTCCAATCTCTATTTGTTTGAAAAATCTTTTCAAGAATTACTTCTATGGGAGTAACACACTCATCTAACTTTCTATAAACTGATTGGAAAAACAGGCCTAATTGATGGAAATAATTTAAAACCAAGTGGCTACTTGAAGAAGGCTATCCCTTCTCTCCTTCTGTATCTTTTTCTTTTCAAAGACAGAATCTGGAAAGAGTCCAAAACTTTTACGGTTCATGTAAGTTTGACATTTTTTTTCCTTCTGAGTCACAAAATAATTCATCATGGAAATCAAAAGCAAAGATGAAACTCTGGAGCGCTATAGGAGGTGTAGTCTGCCTAGAAAGCAGTGCTCCTGAGTCAATACTGGAACAGAGGAATCCCAGAACTAAAATTTCCATGAGACTTTGCAAGTAGTGCTATAGCCATAACATACTGACTTAGGTTCATTTCTCAGGGAGGGGGAAGGAAGAGAAGGAGCGTATACTGTAATGCTTTGGAGAAATGCAAGCACAGAAAGAACCATGGGCCAGCAAGATGAAAACATCATTAGACTTAATGTACAAACAAAGCATGATTCATCAGAGCTAAGGAGGAAAATATGTAGTTTCCCTAACATAATAGCTGCTCTCCTGCTAGTCCTACTTGTTGATATACCTCCTGCCACTTCAGAAGTTAACTAATTTGAAAGGTTGATGAAAGTAACAGGGGAGAGAGACAAATGACACAAGGTGTGACAAGTCAGCATGCCGCTCTAAAAGCCATAACAGGCATGATGGACAAGGGGGAAAAAAAGGGGCAAGCCCAGTAAAAAAAGAGTTAACAAATCATAAATTTAACTGTCCAAGAAATTACACATTTAAAAATTGTTTGATAAAAAGAAGAATACTTTTTTTTAAGGCAGGAATTCTTTTTTTCCTTCAAAACAACAACAACAAAATTAAAAAAAAAATAAAGCTGAGATTCAGGCAATCTGTTTATTCCAGAAGATGGGAGTTTATGAAAAGCACCAAGTGCTGAAAAATGTATAAAAAAAGTTGGCAGAGGGAATGGGCAAAAGTCCAGTAAAAGATGAATGAGATGCAAGAAAAGTTTATATAATTAATGCTAATCCCAGATTTGCTATTCTGAAGCCATTTTATTTGTTTGTTTGTTTTCTTTTGTTTCTTTTTTTTTTTTTGGGGGGAGGGGGGCAGGATTAACCTAGGGATCCTAGGTAAAGACAATTTTTACTATTATTTTTTCTGTATTAAAGAGGTTTTGGGGTGGAATAGGTAAAAGATGCAAAGGATACTCTAAAATTTTGTCAGTAATTGAAAGGCAAAAGTGACCTAGTGTTCTATATAGGGCTTACAGAGCTAACAGCTTTGTGGGATATCATTCTGCTAGAAGGACATGGAAATTTAGCCATAGCTATGGAGGTAGAGTGAATGCTCTGGTAGGTCAGCTGTCAATAGGAGAAGGAGCCTCTCTTTTGAGTGTTCATCAGAACTTTCTATTTCTGACTTTCAAGAGCTGTTCATCTTTAATTTGTTGTTCTGTCTTTCCTTCTTCTGGCATTGGAGCTTTCTTTGTAGCATGAGCTAAGTTACTTACTCACTAAAAAAATATCTAAAATAAAATAAAATAAAATAAAATTTGCTAAGATGTGATTTTATGTACAACAGCAATGAAATCTACAAATCAGATAGCTCAATGACAGGTGTATATTCGCCAAGAACACACAAAGGAATCCTACGGAATCCTACTTCTTGTGCAATTTTCTGATCACTGGATACCAATTAAATACTGAATAAATTTTGATCTTTGACCAGCACACAGGTAAAAAAAAAAAAAAAAAAAAAAAAAAAAAAAAAAAAAAAAAACACTATACAAATTAGACTGGTAACAGAGGATAAAGATCTAGCTGAGAGTTAAAGGACAAGTTTATTTTATTTTTCTAACCAGTACTCTCACAGTATGGCACAAAAGCACAGAACAGCAAATGTCTTCATGGATAGCTCACCAGATTCCTTGGTGATCCTTCAGTGAATTCTTTTACATTCTTCTCCCCCACAAAGTAGCAGCAGATGTGTTCACCCTGTGATACTATACAATTGCTCTGGAAGACATTAAGAACAGAAAGTCTCAATAGAAAATGGATTGTTGATGCCCCACAACTGCATAGCAGAAAAAGTAGGGTGCCTAGGGATAAAGCATAAAATTCATGTAGACACCTAAGTGATTGAGAAGCCCAAGTTCTTTTTTTTTTTTTTTTTTTCAAAAGTGAAGCAGATTTGTAAGCCCAAATCCTCAGAGGAACATAGGACTTGATTTAGGATGCAGTAAGCTCAGTGATGCAACAACTATATTGCTACTAGTACCTGAGCTAGTCAATTTAAAGTTGGCTCACGTATCTGTGGCTGCAAGAGTACCCCGAAGGTTGTTGACTTAAATGCCTAATTCATTTCTGAAAATGGGACTTGGACTCTCATCTGGCTGAGAAGCTTTGGAAATGTATATGATACAACTCAGCCTTGCAAGGCACGAAGTGCCTTAAACTACTGTTGCCATCACAGGAGCTGAAAGCAACAGAAGAAAACAGCAAAACACAAGACTGAGAGTTAACAGAATGAAACAAAAGAACCAGTTTTGTTTGTTTGTTTGTTTGTTTGTCTTAAGTAGCAACTATTCCAGTGTTTAAATTTTAGTAAAAAAAAAAAAAAAAAAGTTTGATCTCATCATATGTGTATCTATAGTGATTATATATGGTGTTTATATATTTATATGTCTATATGTATTATTCATAGCCCTGAGCAGCACCTGTACCAGGAACTTATGCCTACAACGATTAATGGAGTGAGTAAATACTATATATACAATATTGTTCCTTCAAAACATTCCCAGTTACCCTAGATAACTAATTGTAGTTTCATCACCTTTTGCAGCATATTTTGTCTATACAAAAGCAGGACTCAAAATATGACTATATTCTCAACAGGTGTCCGTTCTTACACAGTAACTATGTATTGCTCAGCCTTGTACTCTGGACTCACCAAAGTGATCAGATCAGAGGAATACAGCTGTTGATACAGCAGTAAGCTTATGAGAAAAAGCAAAACCATAAGGTACATTGTGTTTGTCATGCTCTGAATATGCAGGAATACCTATACAAGAATACCTATAGTGTGCTTCATTATTAACCCATAGCAACCATACATAAGGAGCATGATAAGAATTTTTCCTTTTAATTTATGGTACATACTAAATTGTCCTATATCCTGAAGTAACCACATCTCATATATTGAAAACATCACTTTAATTATATGAGCTTTCAATAATAGAAGAGCAAAGAACCTTGCAAAAAAGTCAGCTTTGATGTCTTGAAATATCACCAAGCCTTAGCAAAACACAAGGCAAGTTCTGAGAAATATTATGACCCATTTTGTTTTACCTCCTGCCCAACAAACTTTTGTTCTCAGCTGCTCCATAGTACATACTCTGCATCTGAAGTTTTTCATAATGATAATACAAAGTATTTTTTGTTGTACTACTTGGGTACTGTGCAGAGTAATTTTTTCTGGAAATTAAAATAACTTTCTCATATCTGAAGCTGCATTGGTTTATGCATGAGAGATGTAATCATATATTATTTGGAATGGCAACTTACTCTACCACATTCTTCAGTAATGACTTGTGCTTTGCTTTCACTGAAAAAGGCACATATCTTTGTTTTTTTTATTATTTTTCAGTTTGATATCACTGAGGCTAAATATGTATTTGACCAAGCTCATTTAAGGTGAAGAGCCCCTTCAGTATTCACATGATTACTTTTGTTACTTACTTCTTTTTAATCTGTCTTGCAAGGATCTCATATATTAATTTTTCATTCAGTTAAAATGGCATAGGACTGATCGTGCCTTCATTACCCAAACTGTTATTTCTCCCTCTGGCCTCACAAACTGATTAAATGATGTTTCACTGGGGGAGTCCAGCAATGACATTCTGAGTAATGCTTTAAATGAACACTCTTAAACTGGATTCAATTTACATTTAATAAGACATATATTGTATGGCAAATTAATTATAACTGACTGCTGAATGTATTTTTGAGAATTAATAGTTAAGGAATGAATAGTATGTTTATTATGTATAAGGTTGTAGAATATCAGTTATATTTCTTTTCAGTAATGAAGTGGTATTTGTTTGACATAAGTTAATTATTCGGTCAGGTTTAAAAGAGCTGTGTAGACAGGCTCTGTTAATTAAAAAAAAAAAATAGATAGAAGGCTTCACACAAAAAATCAAGTGGATTTTTTAACTAACTCTTTATTTTCTGAATGTTTTTCTGCTGATAATTTTGAATTTCATCACTTCTGCAAGTGACTCTAAATTAAATAATGCCAAAATATCATTGTAGCCATAAATTTGTACACAATCCGCTTTAAGCAATGGATAAATTGGGTATCATATTTTCAAAGTATAGCTCTTTGCAGGGTGTAGGTTTTTCATACTTTTTCACTACAGTAAAGCTGAAAAAGAGCCTAACTGTTAAGCTGCATTCTTGTATGATCTTTTAAGGTATGCACTTCAAAGAAAATTTGATTCCAAAGCTTTGGATGTTTAGCCAAATTAACTCAAATGATGTGCCAGAATTACATGATTTTTGTTTTAGTAATTTTGTGTGTTTTTTATAATACTCTGGCATTAATGTTCAATTTTTCATAGATTTAGAATTTCTCATCTGTCCTTTAAATCATCTCACTTTCACAATACATGTTTTATCAAAATCATTTAAAATATTTCACATATATATTTAATGAGTTTTTCAAGAAACGTTAACTAATGGCGATACAATGGACCTGATTTTTTAATCTTGTTCCTTTGCACTCATTGGCCTTTGGGCAAAGTACTTTTAAGTACTAGACTTTTGTAAATCTTTGCCCTATTTGTCATAGATGTAAGTGAGTACATGAGGAACAAGTGAAACCAATCCCAGTGACTACAGAATATGTCTGGTTTCTTCTAGTCCCCAGTTCTAACTGCAAGGTTGATCACATGGACTGGAGTGTTAATTTCATTTCTGTAGATTTGACAAGAAAAGGATTTTCAAAGTTTAATGCCAGGTACATTCTTGAACTGGTACATGTGTAGAGTATTAAATTGACCTTTCTGTTGTTTTGCTGTTTTGATAGTACAGCCAGTTCACTTTTTGTTCTATACACTACTATAGTGAGGCTATAAACAATGCAGGAGTCGAATGACCACCCAATCAAAGTATAAAATATTGAAAAGGTCAAAAGAGTGCAGCTCAATACTAAGATTCATTGAATATAAATTAGGCATTAAACTCTTGATACCTTATTCCCTTGACTGAGTAGTAATGAGAATGGAAAATGGCAGAAAATTAATCCCTTCTCATTAAAAAGCTTGTAATGAGAATGTGGAACTTGGTAGAAATGTAACCCATTCTCATTACAGTCTTCAGGAAAGGGTCTTTGTGGTCTTCTTCAGATGGTGCAGCAGTGAACATTTTCTTCCTAATAAAATAATGCAGGATATGTGGTTACATTACATACAACTCCCTTGCATAAGTCTTCTGCACAGTAAAATCATCCTAATGTGACTTAAACTTTTTCATTCATTGACACTGGAATTTCTATGGTATCTATATTTTATGTTAATGTGCACATATGTCTTTGTCAACTGCATTTTCAGTTCTGTCTAAAACAGTTTTATGCCCATGTCCCATTGAATTTCAGAGTAATTTGCAGATTAAGTTCCCTTAGAGTTTTTTGCAAAGTCTAGAAAAAGTCAGGTAAAATGAATATCCTGATGATAATTATCCAAATATAAATGTTTGCATATAAGGCAGTGAGTGGAGATTATCTATGGGATAAATACCAGGAAAGTGTTTACACACCTACCCATATACACACAAATTTCTGACAGAAAAGAACCCAAAGATTTCTATTCTCCACATTGAATTCTACTGTACCCACAACATATAATTTATCGCATTAAAATTGAGTAAAATTCACGTGTTCTTTGACTTTGAAGTGTATCTAGACTTTTCTCTAACAGCATTTAGATTGTGAGAGCAGGTTAAGTAAAAAAAAAAAATACTGCAGCTAAACAAATTTGTATTTTGTTTTCCATGAAAAAGTAAGCACAAAATAAAATATTTTGATAGAATTTTATAAGTTAATATCTATTTTGCTTCTCAGTAACTGAACACAGCAATCAAGAAAATAGTCAAGTATGATTATTTTTGATATTGAAACATACATTGCAAAGTAGTGTGGTTATGAAATCTGAGGCGGAAAAAAAAAATCACATAGTGTTCAATCATTTTTTTTTCCTACTCTGAGATGCTTGTACCCTGGCGGGAAGAGTGAGCCCTGCACACTGGCTCTGTCAATAGGCACATCCTGGCAGATGGTCTGGGCTGCAAATAACAAGTGGGATTTCATCTGGGTGTGCTTGCAGATCACCTCCCATACCAGGAGACATGTGGCAGTTCTGGGTATTTAGACAGCCAGGCAGCTCTATCTGGCATTTTACATTGCCACATTGGGAATGAAACTACAGTGCTCACCTGGGATCCAGTAAAACCCTAATGCTATGAGAAAGGGTTGTTATGAAGTGTGGAGGTTATTAATGAACTAGAGAGAGAAAGATTTCTATGGGGGAAGAAATTCCTAACTCGCTCACTTGCATGTACACATATGTACATTTGCACAATCACACACACATTTTTCCAGGGCTACAAAAACTGATGCCAACCAGAGACAGCCAAACTGAAAGTCCTTCTATGTAAGCTCCAGACCACTTTGCACAGTGGGAAATGATAGCACTCAATGCTATGGCTGCTCCAAATACCCTTGACAGCTGCAGGTTGCAGAACTACCCACAGGCAACCCAGGAAAAGCATCTGTAACTTAGAGCAGCAACCTGGCCTCTCTAAATTATGCTGGCAGCAGTTCTGGCTCTTGAAACACAATCTGCAACTGGGAAAGTAGAAAAGGGCTAACTTCACCTCTTTCTTCTCATCTGGCAGCACTTGTGTGTAAAATGACCCCTACTATCAACATAAGTGTATTTTCTTGACATTGTTGGTGTTTGTTTACAAATATACATATGCACACACAGATGCACACACACCTATGCTTTTCCTCAGCACTTTTCTCTCTCTCTGTAGGGATGGATGGATAGATTAGATAGATAGATATATTTTTTTTCTTTGAAAATGGTCATGAAAATGGCCATTTTTGATGGAACATTTCTCACAAAACTATTGCTAACTTCTACAAGCAATCTGTTCCTCTTAATATTTTTTATACTATTCTTTTATTGAAATTTTGTGGAAATTTCTTTAACAAAACATTTTAAGATATGCCAGGTAGTTTCATGTCAGTATCTAGAGAAAAAAAAAATAACTTTGACATTTAAGTGTTGCTTAGGAAGAAAGAATTGTACTTCAGATCCAGAAGGGACCTGGTGTACTGCAGATTTCCCTTCACACCAAGGAACTCTGGAAGGATTACTGCCTCAGAGAAGCAGAATTGTTTTTAGTGTCCCTGTGCAACCTGCAGCTAAACAACTTCTTAGAGCAGGTCAACACTATACATGATCAACAACTATACATGATCAGCCTGACAGAAGCAACAAATATACCTAGACCTAAGCCCTGTGTATGGATACTTCGGTGTCCATAAACTTCCTAATACTTTGACAGAAAGACACCCTTTTTGTAGTACATTTCCATGTCCATACGAAATACTCAGCAGCATGAAAACATTTATTCTTTAGATATCTCCCAGCTTCTCATCCCACAAAGGCTATGACCCTTCACAGGTCTTGCTAAATGTCTATGGGATACATTGCCAAATACATTATTTCCTTTTTTAAATTTTTTTTCTTTCCTTTCTTTTCTTTTCCTGATGATTACACAGTAGATTTCACATCATCCTCTCTGTCATGGGCCTTTGTGAGCGTAACTTCTATCCAAATGATCTCTTTCCAATATAAATTTTAAAATTAATCACACTTTTGATAACATGTATTATTTTGTTCTTCATCATATAGAACATCTAAAAACTCATCTGCGTAATCAAACTTTTGCACATCATTTAATATCAGGAGGTAACTGCCAAAAATGACTGTTATCCAGATATGATTATCTGGGCAGTCAAGGCCCTGGTAGGTGGAAGGGCAGAATAGCTCATTTCATTGTCTGATTTCCACATCAGTAATCACGGTTCACACATACTAGTCCTTCTCGTTGCACCTTTTTCCTTACAGTGTCATACTCTGTGTTTGCTTCAAGAGGCCCCTTATTTTCTCTTTCATTCTGAATGACCATACTCTTGAGAATCTAAGGTGACAAAATTTGCATGGACATTGGGGGATTATTAAAGGGTTACCTAGTGTCTGAAAATTTAGAATTACAAATGTGTCCTTCACCCATTAACTCACTTGTGCAAAATTGATTAAACATCCTTCTCTGGGATCATGTGGCCAACAGCTCCCAAAAATGACCTTGTTGTTTGAAAAGTACAGATCCATAATTCAATGCTCTTTGCAACGATAGTTCCTGACCCAACTGTGTGAAATATTGACAGTGGTAGGAGCACTCTATTGCTTTTGAGTGATTGCAAAAGCTTTAGAGCCTCCTTCCTGAATCACAAATGGACTAGGTGATTCATGCTTATTTGGCTACTGTAGAGGTATTTTTAAACACATTTACAAATCCATGATTAATATATATATATATTTTTAAAAAAAAAAAAAAAAGGTTCGGTATCAGGTTAGAATCTATTAAAAGTGAATGACTTCTGGACACCTGCTTCCTGAGACTAGAATCTGTTAACAACATGTTATATTAGGAATGCCCCCAGTGGATAACACCATTGAGGGCAAACCAAAGAATACAGCAATGAAGAAGTCTTTCCAGCCATTTGCATCTGTGCTTCTTGGGGTTGGAATGAGAAAAAAAGAAAAGCTGGTAGATTGAAAGGCATTTGTCAACAAATCACTTACCCTTTTCCTGACTTTAACCATGGTATAATTCCATCCCTCCTCACCAAGGCATGTAAGTAAATGCTTGCCTTAGTACACTGACAAAAGGAGGATTTAAGCAGATGCTATGTGATGGATAGAGAGTTAAACACCTACGTTTTCTGAATCAAGCGTGTCCAAAATGCAGAGACCCAAATGCAGCATAGGTATTTAAGGACTACATTTTGATCTTCACCATTACCAAGGCAAACCTTTGGCAGAGCTGAAAAACAAAACTGAAATCCATAAATGTACCATGTGAATAAGTTACTACATATGCCTCCTGTGAAGTAATATCTTAAGCAAATAAACATTACTGAATTGTTTTTCATGTCAAACATTTAAATGGAATATGCTGAAACTCTATGTTTGGCACTAGCACAAACCTATATATCACTGTATAATGGAACAGGAATTCTTGGAACTTTCATCTCATTTGTTATGTCTTACGGATTAGTCTGTGATACACAGACACAAAAGCTGATGTTATTATATTAGCAATTACTGTGTCAGGAAACTGACCTTATTGAGAAAATGTGAACTATTTTGTCTGTCCTGTGAGAAATGTTAAGAGTTAAGTGAACCTGATATGCTAAGGTGAACAACTTGACAAGAAAAGAATAGGAGGGGGTGGAGAAAAAGGCGAACTATGACTATCCCACTCCTCCACTTCTGATCATCCCTCTGATTGCTGATCAGAAAACTATGCTTACAAAGGATAATGGAAAATTACTCTCCAGTTTCAAAACCAGGATCTTTTATTGTGTAAGCTACTGTATAGTATAATTCTATATTTCACTAAAAATTAATTTTATGTCCAATTACCATTAAATTGTTGTTGACTAAACAAAACCAAGAATCACACATAGATTAAATGGGGATCCTTAAGCATTTGGCAACAAAATGCATTTGCTTCTTTCAGGCTATTAATTCTTACTGAGAAGGAGGTCAGTACAATGGTATTAGTACAATACTGATTGCTCAGCCTACTGTTTTATCTCCCCAGTATAAAAATAGGGAAGACAGTGCACCACTCTTGAAAGACCACTCTTTTGCCAGCAGAAAAGTTTAGTCTGTGAAAGAAGAGTGGCTTGGAAAGAAAGAGGAGAGTATTCAAACTGGAGAAATAAGAACTTGTAGATAATTTTATTTTCATCCTCTGGACCAAATTCTCCTATTCAGGACTGAAAGGGCTGATCTGAAGGAGACGTCAGAGCATATAAATAATCTCTTGGCTGAGTTTACATCCTACATGTTGACAAAGTCCTTTCTATTCTTTATGACATTGTGGTATCATATTGTTTGTTCTCTGTCTACTTGTGGATGAAATAAAAAAGGTCACTTGTATTAGTTAAGAGGTCTGTAAAGTTCTCAGGAGTCAAAAATGATCTGAAATCATATACTTGTTCTTCATAAAGCTACCTCTTAATAGGCAGAAACACACAGTGGGAGCAGAATATCATTTAGGTATTCCTGCTTTATCCTCTACGCAGAGTTTCAATGGGCTGTCGTGCCAAATTAATTGGAAATTAATTTTGTAATTCTTTGGAATTACAATAAAACACAAACCTTCATGAGTGTGTGGTGCAAAGCCTATTTGGCCTGAATTTTTTTTTTTTTTTTTTTTTTTTTTAATGTACTACATAACTTTAACTCAACTTTCAAATAGTGCAACTGTTTCAGCTACACAAAGATCATTCTCTTGGAAATACAGTTCATTTAATCTATACTGCCACTGGGCTATCTTTCATGGATCCCTTACAAATAGTCTGCTGATTCCTCTCAGTCTTTGCATCTGTCAAGTTCATGAGACATTGGACTAAAGCAGATGCAAGCTGGTGAGGTAGAGTAAGCCTGGTGATGGAGACTACACATCTTTGGATTTCCAGCCCTCCCCCAATTATTCAATATGATCTCAGTACATCCCAGATGTTCTAAAGTTTCTTCCCTGCTGTAAGACATGGATGATAATGCTTCCTTTATCTGTTTACCTTCCTTAATACGAGCAAAGATGGGTATGCATGGCCAGGTGTGGGACAAGTTGTGGGGTTATGGTCCCATCTGCTCTTCTACGAGCACAAGAGCTGTCTGTGGGCCTGTGCAATAGTCCAGAAGAGAATGCTAGCATGCTACCTGCCACACGTCTGGGTGATGACCAGTCTTCATGTGTTTATTTCTGTCAGCTGATGGAAAGACACATTACTAACTCTGTTTTGCTAGGAGGGCTGTGTTATTCATGTCAATCCAGGTATTAATCTTTTCTCTGTATAAATAGAAACAATACATACATATTGTCTGCAGCCCTGGAAGCATTCTCTGAGCAGCATTTGGAAATTTAGATTAAAGGAGAAAGATGTCATGCTAAAAAGTAAGCCTACAGCTAGCAGCCTTCTCCTATGGCTTGGACTTTCTGAGACACAAAGTTCAGTGACAATAGAATACAGCACTATAACATTTTTACTTTGTTTAGGGCATTACAATGTATAATACAAACAGGTCATCCAAAGAGAGCTTTGCTACAGGAACTCATTATTATTATTATTATTATTGTTGTTGTTGTTGTTATTGTTGTTGTTATTATGATTATTACTATGAATCTGTAATGATTGCTTTGTTGCTCTGTATTTCCTGTTCTGACTACCAGATACAGTAATGACAAAATACTTCACCAGATGAAAGGTTATCCTTAGGGTATTTCCAACTCAATAAGAAGGGAGAAGTACAAGACATCTCACAAGAAATAACAGTAACTGCAGGCTGCTCCTCTTGTTTCACTAGGGCCTTAAAATTCAGTATTAGGTCAGGTCTGTGAACTATCATGTTAAAAATCCTGAGACAAATCCTATTTCCCTTGTGATCAGTGAGAATTTTGCCTTTGACTTCAGCAGGACAGGATCATGTAGAGATGAGCTGGACAAAGGTTCAAGAAAGGAGAGATTTATTTTCTTTCCTATTTAACCCTTTCCTAAAAGACACTGGAGGGGTTACCACTTTTGGTCCTAAGATATATAACTTCTTGAAAATAAAAATATAGATCTTCTGTAGACTCCCTCACATATGTTTATCAATCCACCCCAGGGGGAATGGGAATGGGGGTGAAGATCACTAGCTGTATTTAACAGACACGAAAACTAAAGGACAGTTACATTTTCCTCAAGGTCATCATAGTGATTACTAACAGAGAAAGGAGCAAAGATCAGGTTTTTGTATTTCAAGGCCAGCACCTCACACTCAGGAACCAGCCTGAGAGGAATTTACTTACACAGTTTCTTTCATTATGCTAATTTAGTTTCTGAAAAACTAATTGTTGGGTTATGTTCTGAAACAGAAGTCAAACTACCACTTTCCTATCCAAGTCTCATTAAACATGGTGGGGTTATTGGGATTAGAGCTTAAATTGGGATATATCCCTCATTGGGGATCTCTCTCTCTCTCTCTAAATCTTATTCAAGTGTTGGGAACAGAGTTTAACTCAAAAGGTAATAACTAGCAATGATTTATCAGATTTAATTAATACAACATCACCTTTAATAGCATTCAATCTTAAATTTATGCATGTCTCAGAATTCGGCCAATGTCTTGATTAAAGTGACGTGCTTGAACACCACAGTAAAAAAAAAAAAAAAAAAAAAAAAAAAAAGTGCTAGTGGTACATCCTGTCCCTAGTAGAAACTCTTTACCTGTGGATCCATCAACATCAGAAGTATTGCAAATCCTAGATCTCACTATCATTAACTAACACCAGGACTGGAAGTCGAATAACCATTTCAACCTGGTTCTGGGAACACACTATCAAGAACTAATGGGAAGCAGGCACTACGTCTTTTTGTTAGTAATAGGCAATATGTCTCTGCACAGGCTGCTTTGTACAAAGCCAGCTCTGCGCTTGTCTTTCATCTACCTTTCACTATGTGGTGAAAAAATATCTATTGACAATGCTATGGCTTGTGTTTTTCCACTTTCATGCTGCAGACCAAAAGAGGTTGACATAATTTAAGTAGGTTTTAATAGGAATTTGAGGGAGTTCTGCCCCTTTTGCAGTTTTGATGCCACTCCAGAAAGGCTTCATTTAAAAAAATGTACTCAGCTCTGGTGAGGCCGCACCTTGAGTCCTGTGTTCAGTTTTGGGCCCCTCACTACAGGAAGGACATCGAGGTGCTGGAGCGTGTCCAAAGGAGGGCAACGAAGCTGGTGAAGGGTCTGGAGAACAAGTCCTATGAAGAGCAGCTGAGGGAGCTGGGGCTGTTTAGCCTGGAGAAGAGGAGGCTCAGGGGCGACCTTATCGCTCTCTACAGGTACCTTAAAGGAGGCTGTAGCGAGGTGGGGATTGGTCTCTTCTCCCACGTGCCAGGTGATAGGATGAGGGGGAATGGGCTAAAGTTGTGCCAGGGGAGATTTAGGTTAGATAGTAGGAAAAACTTCTTTACTGAAAGGGTTGTGAGGCATTGGAACAGGCTGCCTAGGGAAGTGGTTGAGTCACTATTCCTGGAGGTCTTCAGAAGACATTTAGATGTAGAGCTTAGTGATATTGTTTAGTGGAGGACTTGTTAGTGTTAGGTCATAGGTTGGACTAGGTGATCTTGGAGGTCTTTTCCAACCTAAATAATTTTGTGATTCTGTGATTCTGTGAAAAAAAAATAAATGAAAGGCAAACATATTCAACATATTCTGTATTATTTTTCTTTTTCTATTGAGTTTATATCCAATGAATGATACTACTATGTTCTTTTTTTATTGGTTTCTATGAATTCTAGAGTACAAAATAGTTTATGAATTTGGGAGCATAAGATAAGCATTGACAGAAGTACAGAAAAGTAAACAGTGGCATGGCTACAACATTAAAAACAATAATTTTCAGTATTGATTGACTGTTGCCCTGACTCACCACTGCTATGCTAGCTGCGTACAGTATATTACCACCAATATCAGACTATTCCATATTCCTATGAGTACCTAGCATTAATGAAACACTATACAGGGACATTAGGAAAAGAAAAGCAGGCACACATATTATGAATACAGATATAGATTTTACAGAGAGGGTGAGCTAATGGGTCAAATTTTGCCAGTAGCTATTCACCTCTAACAACCACAGAGATCAAAGAATGTGCATAGCTGAGACTGCTGAATATCATAATAATCACAATTTAGCTTGCTTATCTATATGTAACATTTTATATTGTTGTTCCCCTTTCAGTCTGCACGTTTCCAAGCATAAACAAAAAAAGCATTCTGAGTGAAAAAGCTAATTTCTTAAATCCACATCTCAGCTCGTAAATGCAGGCCCCGTTATTCAAAAGTGTGAAGCAAATGCAGCCCCTGCTCATTTCAATCAGGGTGTTTACTGGAAAAAAGCAGGGGATGTTTTCATTGTCATCAGATAAATGGTAAAAGACAACTTAAAAGAAATAATGATAATTGTATGTTCTTAGAAGCAACTGTACAACTTCTTAAAAAAACTGATTATCCACTGGTTTGTCCAGTTGGATAGCAACCTCATGTCCTTGAAATCATAAGACACATCATACCACCAGTGGTGGGTGAGCAGACCCTTCTAGGCAGCTTTACAATGCAGCAGATTCTGCCTGACATTATAGAAACCAGAAAGAAATAGTATGGCATGTATGAATATTTTCCCCATACTTCAGAGCCAGATGGAAAATTGATGGAACACCTAAGAGACACTGAGATCCTAAAATCTTTGTAGTCCAGCTGATAATCCCATATTTACATTTGTTTAATCTCAAAATTCTGTCCGAGTAAGATTAGTAAAAAGATTGTAACCAAAAATCTTAATGGTTAATTTAGCTTCTGGTTTCAGTTGGTGCCGTCAAGAACAGGTGTCTTATGAAACTGGTTTAATGACTTAGTAGGAAAAAGATCTGGTGTCCATGCTGATTAAGAATGAATAAGAAAACATTTCTGATGCTGTGGAACTCCAGAGTTTTAAATAAGTGCCTTCAGGCCTTAGAGAGAACAAATTTTATTACTCTGTTGTGATTCCTGTCTTGCCTTTTTTAGAAACAACTCAGGATGGAGGTGGGGAAAAGTCACAGTTGTCCAAGTTTCTTGTGTAGGTTTTTACAGCTTTCCTTTGACAGCAAAATTAAAATAACTTAAATGCATTAACAAGTACATAGCATTACTATATTAACTATGTTATGTACATTTTTTCAGTTGAGGGAAAGAATCAAATCTGATCTGCAGTACAATCAGCATATACATAATATACCATCACATCTTTTCTGAGCCCTCAATAGACTATTTAAGATGCTTTCCTGGTCCCTGACTCAGATTGAATCAACATGAGAAAGCTGTTTAAGACTCAAGAATAAGTAATAAGGTTAGGCAAGTATCATAAACTGGCAAGAAAAAGGAGAAGCAAATACTGAAAATACTAAGTAACTTTTTCAGTTTTAAAATCTCACATCTTCTGCTATTTTTGCTTTACTTTGTTGGGAAAGAATTCTGATTGCGTCTCTAACTGCAAATTTTGAAATTTTTCGATCTTACTCAGTGCTAATGAAGGAATTGCATGTGACAGTCATATATGCAGAGTTTTAATGGCAAGAAGTCTCAAAAACACATTTCTGTGAACAACTGTATACCTCTAAAGACAAGCACTCACATGTTTTGTACACAGAGGCAGCAGGTTGAAGTATAGTTATATACACAATACTGTAATGGCATGATGGTGGGTGTGTTTTATTTTGTTTGTTTGTTTGTTTTAAACAGTAGTTAAACTCTTAAAGTAGTTGGAGGAAATGAGAGGAGAATGGAATGTTCTGGGATCAGGTTGTATTTGTAAGGAATCAAACACTAGACTGATAAAATCAGGAAGAGAAAAAATATATATAAAAAATGGAGTTATATTTATGCTTCATTTGGATTTTACAGTGAAACCACCCTATACATTTTGCTTGCCACTTAACACCACTCTGAATCGAGACCTTCAGAAGTAAACAGAGTTCTGCCTCTTGCATTATCTCCTTTCCAGCCCTTTATGTTCAAGGATGAATATTTTCAAGCTCTGTCTCATTCTTGCAACGTGAAGAGCTTTGTGAAACAGCTTTTCAAGTAACATTTCAAAGAACAGAGCTCTAATGATTTCATTAACATAATGGCTGCTCACAGATTTAACTGTAACAGAGCCAATGCATTGCCATTTTAGTGATATTTAACAAAGTTAATTAACCCTAAATGTGTTTATTTATCACTTCTGCACTTAAATTTTAATGCAAAAAATCCACAGGACAAGCATTTACTTGTAAATTTGGCAATTTTCATATGTAAACATTTTCAGAAGGAGTTCATATATTTCTATTTTTAGTAAAGCAGTCTTGAAAGAGAATTGGACAGTAATGCACATAGATCTCTGAATACATACTTAATAACATAAGAACATCTAAAGAAGGTGGAGAAGACTGTCAGTAAAATTACCTTTATTTCTGTATCAAGTCTGTAGAATGAATATTTAAGAATTATGCTGGCTTCTACTTTATTAACAAGCAGATTTTAGTCATTTATTCACTCATTCATTCATACATTTTATGAATATTAACAAGAGAGCTTAAATGGATAAAGTCTCACCAAAAAAAAAAAAAAAAAATCCATCAAGTTGTATAAAAGGGCATCACCACCCAATGATTCAAATTGCATTTTTATTTAGAGTAAAAATCATATTGAGTGTGGTAAAGAAAACAGCTTAATGTTATTGCAGTAGTTCTAAGAAGAGAGTAGATAAGAACTTCAATTGAAGGATTTAAATTACTTTAGAGACACTTTGCATTATAATTGCTTACATAGGTGGCCAGCAGAAACCTCGCCCCTTTTCTGTACTCTTTTTTTCCTCTTTCTTTAAATAGGAATAAACAATTCCAGATTATATCAGCTTCTAGTAATTATTCCTCTGCACATACTCTCACTCAAGATCTTTAGAAAAGCCCTAGAAGCAAGCATTCATACATGCAAGAAGGTTAAATAACATAAAGGTAGCCCTGATAGCACAACTCAAAGCTCCATGTTGCTTTCTTTCTGTGAAGTCAAAATATGCTATTTAGCTTTTCATTTGCTATGGCATAAAAACTAGTCTTCACAATTGTAAGATTTTTAATGTCTTTCTACAGTCTTCTGTCAATTGTGTCTGGCAAGGAGACAATATTTGTTTTTAATTCCAAATGAATTAAATTACGAAGAGAAAAAGAGGTCACAAAATATGTGTCTGAGACCAAATAAATTTTGGCACACATTCTCTCGATTTTGTCCTTTTGAAGTGGTCCTCTGGACCTACCAACAGCCGTCAGCATCCCACAGAAGCTGCTGTTTGCCAGTCTCCTTCAGCTGCTGGCTGTAAAGCACTATCTCATGCTGTGCAATATCCTTCCTGAAGAAGCCAGGAACACACTAACAGAGATTTCTGTCCTTCCTTCACTGGTAGTGTGCACTGCATCAGTTTAATAGATCTTGCCATCTTCTCACTACACCACCTATTCATCCATAAATGTCCACTCTCTTTTCTGCAGTCATCTGGGGCTCCTTTCACAAAATCATGTTGCTGACGTTGGCCAGCAGACAAGAAAAGGAGAAGGAAACAATCTAATTCCTCCCACGTGTCAAGTGATAGGACAAGGGGAATGGGCTGAAGTTGTGCCAGGGGAGATTTAGATGAGATATTAGGAAAAATTTCTTTACTGAAAGGGTTGTGAGGCATTGGAACAGGCTGCCCAGGGAAGTGGTAGAGTCACCATCCCTGGATGTATTTAAAAGACATTTGGATGTAGAACTTAGCGACATGGTCTAGTGGAGGGCTTGTTAGTGTTAGGTCATAGGTTGGACTAGGTAAGGTCTTGAAGGTTTCTTCCAACCTGGAGGATTCTGTGATTCTGTGATTTCCTTCTTCCTACATGATTCTTTTCCTCAGTTCACTCTATGTGACTATATAAGCCTGTCAGAGTAAGGCATTGTTTTTCTCTTTAGCGCTCAGAATCAGATTTTTTCATTCATACGAGGGGTAGATACATGCTTAAACTAGCACTCTTCTAAATCCTAGCTGTTTTTAACATAACTTTATCAATTTGGTCCCTGCAGTTCCCACATCTTTTCATTACACCTTCACAGGTAAGAAGTTACCTCATGTTTGAGCTATTGGCAATAGTCAAGTGGTCTCATTTGCAGGGTGGCATGGATGAATGGAGCTAATACTGTACAATCTGCACAAAGAGAAGCTCAGTAATTAGAGAAGAAAATTGAAATTGTCAGCTTCTTGTAGAGTAATGTTTCATTGCAACCTACTCAATATTTATACAGTAGGCAAATCCATTTCTGAAATCCCTAGACAGAGCTCCAAATCCTCACTATTCTAGCTGTCACTAATCCAAGTGACCTGAATAGCCAAAAGCTGTCCTGCAACTAACACTTGTGTCCTTCCTGCCACTGCTACCATGGGCATTGCTGGGTGGCTAAGAGCAGGCCAGTGACACTAGAAGTCCACAGGACCAAGGCATGTCAGACATACTTTGTTCAGACTTGTTTGGGCCTTCTTGGAACTTTGTTTCAGCATATTTAGCTACAGCAGCAATTTCTCCAATGACCAGGTGGCTATGCCTAATTTATTTTATTTCGTATATTTTTAGGCTGTAAGCATAATTTTCATATACATAGTAGTAATAAACAGCTATTCTATATAAAATGAAATATTCATAGCTCCAGCATAATGATGCCATATAGAGAAACAGGCCTGGCATGACAGCAGAGACCTTGAAAGGTGTAGAGAAGCGCAGGCATGGGATGATAAAAGACAGATTAATGATGAAGATTCCAGAACTAGAAACAACTCCTCAAAGGGCAGATAAAGAAATGCAAAATCAGAGCTGGGTAAAAACTTTTTTAATGGTAAAAAAGAGAACAATGAACAAGTATTCAACATATCTAAAACACTCTCTATGTGGAAAATTTTGATGTGACACAGTCTTGTAGACCAAAAAAAAAAAATAAATAAAAACAAAAACCCAACAAACAAACAAACAAAAAAACCAAGGTGCAAAGCATGTTAAAAAACACATAAAACTAGCTCCAAGTAGACCCCAGAGTGAGCATTGTGGTCAATTTCACACCCTTTCTGAAAATGAAGAGGAAGGAGACCATCATCAGAATCATTATGCTCCTGGTGAAAAATCTGGGACACTGTCAACTTCCTGTAAAACCCCTCCTCAACCTCTAGCCAGGCTGAAGCCACTGACCTTAGGACTCAGAGGAGCTATGGATCATTGAGCGTAACACCAGAGATAGAGGGTAGGTACTAGAAAGTGTATATAACAATTTTAATTATATTGCTATTACTTACTGTTTTTAAGCCTTTTTCCTCCAGTAGTATCCTTTTCTTTATTTTCTCTCTCTCTCTCTTTTTTTTTTTTTACATGCTAATAATTCTGTACTAGTAATTATTTGATTAAGCTGTTAAGATTTAAATTACACTAAAAATAAACTCTTAGCTTTGCAAATAAGATGTGTTTCCTTTTTGTTGGTACAAGATTTTGAGTGTAACAGTCTATCTGAATAGGCAAGTGGAGATCTACATCTGAACTAGAATCATAGAATCATTAAGGTTGGAAAAGACCTCCAAGATCATCTAGTCCAGATGTCCCCCTACCACCAATATTACCCACTAAACCATGTCTCTAAGCACCACATCCAAAACTACTCACCTTAACCTTCCTTTAGAGTCAATGAAACTGACTTTAGAGTCAGTTAAAGTGATCAATGGAGTCAAAGACGTAAATTCATCTTAAAGCAAATATTTAAATGATGTCCTTTGTTTCAGGTGATTATAAAGCAAACTGCAACGTGTAGCTTTGACAGAATGTCTATGCTAAGGACTTCTGAACTTAAAGAGATAAGTTTTGTTGTGTTAACCTGTTTACAAGTTAGAAATACCTAGCCTGATATGTATTTTATTATCAATTTCTTGCACCCATGTTACAGAAGTTGCTTTAATTCTTACCAGTTTGTTAGGCTCAAAATCTTTGCTGCTATGCTCACCTTTCCACAGTACTTTTGGCTCTTAGGTCAATCAGTGGCTTCACCCGGGGCAAGCTGTCAAATGTTCCTTATCCTGTGCTGGGGTGAGTATGATGCTGACACTGATAATTTCTTCTTCCTCATTCTAGGGACCAACTGGGGTAATTTTTATATGTTTGCTAATATGCTCTGTTTGTACTCTTCAGTGGTCCACAACTCCAGTGCTTGCAGACCGACTTCAGTGGTCTGCAAATAACAATGGCAACAACACATTTTCTGCACTGCAAGGTTACAATTTCTTTATATATATATACACAAAGAGTTTTTTTTCAAAGAATTGTCTTGGACAGTATTACAGTATTCTGGCTGTATTAGAAAGAAAGCTCTTTTATGGAGGAGTTATAAAGCGTCAATTTCCAACAACAAATAGAAGAGCTGTGCATGAGTAAAAGAGAAGGAGGGCAGATCAGTAGTCTCAGCAAATATAGTCACTGATGAAAGAGCTGGGCTTTTATAAAAAAGGATGGAAAAACATGAAGGCAAAAACATGGAATACAGGTACTTTTCACTGATGAAAAGTATGGAGTAAATGTTTTCTTCATGCCACTAGGGATAGAATAAAACTTAACAAGCCTCATTTAAAGAAAAGGAAGTTATATATATAGTTTTCCTAATAAAGGTTGGGAAGCATTGGAATCAATTGCCCAGGTAGGTTGTAAAATGACATTCTTGGATGGGGCAGGAGCCCAGAACAGGCTGGACAACTACAATTAGACACAATGCAGTACAAACCTCCTTGGAGATAATAGCTGAACTCGGCAATCTTTTGGATTTTCTCTCCATAATTCCTCAGGCAAGCAATTGTGAAGACAAAAAGTTAGGATTAGAATGGTCAGCTACAATAAAATTAAGAATAATTCTGGACCAAAATAAAACAAAATATAAAAAATAAAATAAAATAAAATAAAATAAAATAAAATAAAATAAAATAAAAGGAAGTATGTGAGAACCTTCAACAGAGTCCAGGCAGGTTTCACGAAAGAAAAGAGGTAATTCGTTGGTGCCTACAAAGGCCCTGCATTCCATTGTAAGAAATTATAAAGATTTTGGTTAGCATTTGCACTTTTCCACAGATACATCAACCTCAGTGAGGAAGCATTCCTGCAGTATCCAAAACCAAGCAAGGCTTAAGTGATGACAACACAAAGGTATTATACTCTTTGAGATACTTCACTGCAGCTTTGCAGAATGACTGTAAGCCCAGCTCTTATTTCACTTACTTCATTGCATTAGTTCTAGTAACAGAATAGATTCCAACGGCACCCTGTAAGCAGATTCTGTGATTTTAAGAATGCGTAAAGTCTGCGCTGAAATAAAATTCACACTATTTTACTAGCAAATATGTATATATATTTTGTTATGAAAATGAATCACTGCAAATGTTATGTTGCTCTGCATGAATCCTACACTGTCATCTATAAACAAGTATGAAATGGATATTTAGTGGACACATACCTAAAGGGCTTGTGCTCTTGGTGAATTCCTGAAATTATACTCAATAAAATTATACTTTACAGTGAATTATTAAATTCAAAACATAATTAAGTTACAAATGCATACAAGTCACATTTTTATAAGCATATTAATACCAACAAAACTACCATAAATAAGTACACACATGAAAATCTGTTTATGCCAGATCAGAACAAATATCTGGTCTTCACTCTGAAAAAAAAAAAGTATATCTGAGGAAAATATAAGACTAAGAACATTAAAATAAAGTATGTTATGTTACTTATTAATGTTATGATAAAATAAGCTGAACTGTGGCTTGCTTCTGAAATTCCAGGGTGCTTGTTTTCCTTTTCTTTATATTGCATGGTTACAATATCAAATTTGTATTATAAATACAAATTCAAGAGCACCATTAGTACGTAAAACTGCTCCTTTAAAAAAAAAAAATATACACATATATATATATTTCTTAATTAAGGAGAAGGTGGGTTGAAGTTCAGTGGCTAGAAATGCTTACTCCAGGCAGCGGGTGGGTGGTTAGCTGCTGACAATGTTTGTTGGAGCACTTAGTTTATTACTTCAGGGTTTGAATGTGATCCCCTGCTTCGTGGCAAGCCCGGGTGTGTTAATGCATACTGCAGTGATGTTAAAAGGCTTGAAGCGGTGATGGTGTCAAACTAGCTGTGTCACCACATTCGGAGCTTTAAAGTGCAGTTACAGCTTGAAAAATGATTATGAAAAATACCATATTCTTATACACAAAGAGTAATATGTACTTCCCCATATGTACTTGATGTGCTTACTTTACTGGCTAAAACAAATGTTTTCTACTGTTAGCATTGCAAAACGAAGACAGCTCTGAAGGATTGCCCAGGATTTCACTCTGGCTCAGATATCACCAGCAAACCCATCAGATGAATTCCAGCCGCAGAATATTTATTACTGATGATGATGTAACAGAGGGGAAGAGCAGATTCCTAGCTGAATTTACATAGTAGGCAGGTAAAAAGGACATCAGACTCACACACAGGGAAAAAAAAAAAAAAAAAAAAAAGAAAAAAGAAAAAAAAGAAAAAAGCCATCAGGCGATCATTACAAGACGACAGAGAATATTTATCCCAATTATTTTGGTCTTGAATGTTTTGCGCATGTGAGATTTCAAGTTAGATATTTAAAACAGCCTAAAATGAATGCTGTGAATTTGCACCAATATGCTAATCCCCATCACTTCTGTACAGTCTTTTTCTGAAGTAGTTGCACCTTTATGAATGTGTATGCACGAAGTTTTGTAAGCATACCTTCTTAATCAAAGGACCGCTTTTGCAGTGTGCTTAATAACTTTAGTTTCAGAAGCTTTTGTTTAAAGTCCGTTGCACAGGTTATTTAAACATTTATCTGCCTACCTACCTACCTATCTGCCTGTAATCTGAAATTCCTTCTTAGAATTTGTATCAAGTAAAAACACATTGCCATAATACAGACACTTGTATCGGAGCCAGGACCATCTACTACTGCTCCTTGATTATTGCTACATGGTTCATACCAGAACCATCTAAAGGAAAGTAAAGGATATGGATGCTGTGTATGCAATCTGCAACTATTTCTAAGACTGCTCACACTGTGTGTTTGATGCAAGTGTCAATGCGTATTCCTGTAGGTTCTCCAAATCTGATGCCTCAATGTACTTCCCACTTGCTCTTGTCTTTTTTGAACTGAGAGTCTGGACCTTATAGGTCTGTACCTTAAGAGAGCCTTATGCAGCTCATTGTCAGAAACCATGGCAATTTATTATAGTAACAAACTCAAGGTATGTGTATACAGTCTGCTTTTAAACTCACTTTAATCATAGAATCATAGTATCACAGAATGGCTTGGGTTGGAAGGGACCTTAAAGACCATCTGGTTCCAACTCCCCTGCCATGGCCAGGGATGTCACCAACTAGATGTCACCAACTAGGCCTTGAACACCTCCAGGGATGGGGCATCCACAGCTTCTCTGGGCAACCTGTTCACCACTCTCTGAATGAAGAATTTCCTCCTAACATCTAATCTAACTCTCCCCTCTTTTAGTTTAAAGCCATCCCACCTTGTCTTATCACTATCTGCCCATGTAAAAAGTCATTTTCCGTCTTTTTTATAAGACCCCTTTATGTGCTGAAAGGCTGCCATGAGGTCTTGCCAGAGCCTTCTCTTCTCCAGGCTGAACATCCCCAGATCTCACTGGAAGCCCTTCTTCATAGGAGAGGTACTCCA
>VXAA01007434.1:52649-87809 GCA_013399115.1 Anseranas semipalmata | reverse complement strand
AAAGAGAGAGAGAGATTTGATAAACTAATAAATTTTAAGTTGCAGTAAACTTTTTCTTAAAAAGAGATAACTGAATCATGAAGATACTGTTAGAACATGTTGGTAGATGTTCCTGGTTTCCTCCTCAAAATTTAACATTTATATAAAAGCAAAAATCCCCCCCCAAAAAAAGTAAATTATTACTTTTATGTTTGATATACGTTATTATAAACCTAAACATACAAACAAACAATAAAAGCATACAAATGACTATACAGCAACAGAAAAAAAAAAAAAAAAAAGTCAGTCCTGTCATTACTGAACTGCATTCTATCACCTTCTGAAAGACAAGCCTACTGTAATTTCTCAACTGAAGAACAGGGTCAAAAACTGTTAAGACAGCAAAAAAGAAATTTTATAGAAGTACTGCATTCCACAGTTAAATAATCTGAAATACATCCTGAAGTTCAGTCACAGTTGTTATGAGGAAACTTTGAGTGTACTTCCCCATTGTAGGGATGAATAGGAGAACAGTCTTTTCAACAGTTTTTCAGGTGGACTGTTCTTTTTTTATTGCTTTTCAGACACAATGAAGCCAAACAAACAGGAAAGATTTGTCTGCTTAATAGTGTTTGAGAATTATGGTTTAGGTCACTGTTAATCCTGCAGGTAACTAAGTTTCACAGTTTCTTGTATAAATATATATGGCATAGGAGCCTGCAAGTTCTGCTCTGGCCAGCAGCATCTCCTGTTACCTGAGCAGTACAGCCTTGCCTCTGCCTTGCCTCTCTTGACCCAGGCAGTGTGGTATGGGCCCAGAAACTAGGAATTCTTCTTCTACTCCACCTTGAAGAATGTGATATGATGGCCTTTCCTCAAGAATGTTTGTTGGTTTTATTGGTATGGACTGAGAAAGACAAGGGAGATACTGCTTTAGAGGTCTACAAATTCCTTCAGTTTATTTGTTTTCTCTGACTCCTCTCAGGAAACTACCAACTTAGTCAGGTATGGTATAGGAACCTACCCTATTGATCCCATGAGGAAAGGAAAAGATGGGAGACAAGACTGAGAAGACAAATCTGTGATGGTGGCTGGAACAGTGGTCTGAAAGATAAAATGATCATTGATAGTGGTCTCAGTTCTTGGGACTTTTATACACTTAATGTAAGTAAGTGTATTATGACCTGCAATGAAGTTGATAGCAGGAGTAGAAGAATCAGTATCCTTGTTGTGCATTTTTTCTAGACCAGTCTATTTTACCATAGAAATAATAGGTCAGGGGCAAAAGAGGACTGTGGAATGGCTACATATAAGGAGAAAGGACAGATATATATATATATATTTTTTTTTTACCCAAAACAATGTTAAACCAGTATAAAGTGGAACAACAAGGCTATTCAGAATGCATTAGCAACATCAGTAGCTGCACAGCAATGATATCAGATAAGTTAATATCTAAGAATATTTTTTTAACAAAAGTTGGTATGGAAAGGAACAACCTCAACAGATTAAAAACAATAATTACTTTATACAAAAGAATTACTAAAAACTTCTCGAAGAACATTACTGTTATCACAGCATGTTCCTCTTTCCACATACCTGTCTTAAACACATTTCGCAAACTCTTCAACTTGTTTTGCTTGCCCGTCAGCAAAAGAAAATACTACCAGGCAAAATTGGCATAATTTGAATTAGATGTCAGATTTTGTTATCCTCTAGCTTTCAAATTTTAAGTTAATAAAGCAAAGCTGCAGTGAGAAAGGGGGAGAAGAAATAGCAGTGTAATTTAGGAGGAGAAAAATCAATGTAAAAATAGCAATTTAAAATACTGTGAGAAATACAAGAGGGAAGGTGAAGAAAATGCAGGAGGTAAATTGAAATCTACATTTCCCTTTACTCACATCTGACACTGTTATTTATTCTATACGAGAGCTGGAGAAAATGAAAATACATAACTTCAAAGTTAACAGCTCCCCTGCACCTTAAAATTCAGATATTCTGATGGTGTACATATTTATAAGGAAGATCAACCACTTGCTATAGGTTTAAAAATATATATATTCATGAAATATAGGGACTACTCTTTCCATAGAAGCTTCTTTATTTGCATGTCTACACTAGCTTTCTTATTTTCCATGTTTCATTATGGAAGTGGCTACCACGTGAGCTAACTACTTATTCTAATTCAGTGAGATCAGAACAGATTGGAAGGTGAAAAGTAAAAGCCTTACTAGAATAAAGTTTCACTGGTTTAGATAGGAAGATGACCCTATCAGCTACATTATCAACTGAGAGCACTGTATGCTACTGTCAATGATTAGGAAACTAAGCTCTTTTGTTGCTTCAGTGAAGCTTCATTCTTTATTTATTTTTGTTCCTGGTGAGATTTTGGCTTCTTAAGTTTAGTGGAATTATCCAGGGAGTTTGTGTGTTAGAAATATAAAAGATCCATAACAATTAAAAGATGGAACCTGAACAGCAGTTCCTCAGCATAGAACAAATCAACAGTCATTAACTTGAGCCATTTGATATATAGATAAACAAAATGTGAGGTTATTCTGTATATCACTAATACTCAGATTTATTTTCAAATTTTGATTATAGCACAGTCCTTTGCAAACAGGTCATATTATCAAAACAAAATGAGTGAACATTGCAGTTTTATCTGAGGCTGAGATTTCTGTGAATTCTGAAATAAAGTGATATCTTCTGTGATTAATTAAAAATAGCAGTATTTCTGTTAAAAGAGAAAAAAGGATATTGTTTTATTATGTTAGTATGCAAGACATACTGAGCTCTGTTTTAAATAGGTTAAACAGAATTTCCAATTTGTAGATATTGGATAATTATTTTATAAATCATATAAAGTTCAGGTTTCAGTTTTTTAAATAGTGAGCTTCTGAAGCAAGTGACACAGCTGTTTCAGCATGGAAGCAAATAATGGCAATTATTAACACTCGTGGTAATTACTGTCCCTTAACTCTTTTTCCCTTCCCATTGGACCAGCTTAGTCTGATTCCTTTAGTGATCCTTGACTACTAGTGTGTTATACTTGATTTATGCAATGCTATAGAGTGAGAGCATGATCAAATGCTCCAACTATGTGTATATTAGAGAGACAGCCACACTGGACTGTATCATTAATCTACTTTGTTCAGTATTCTGTATCAGACTAGTCCCTCATGTTGTCTAGGAAGATAAGAAATGTTTCCACAAGGTGAGAATTATGTGTAATCCGCCTAAAGAAGGAAGCTTTTTCTTTTACAAGGCAACAAATGGTTATTCTGAAGCACAAGGTATCAAGACTGAATCCTGTTTAAGGAAGTGTAGATATTTTAGCTGCAAACATTGTTCTTTCTCTCTCTCTCTTGTTTTGAATTAATTTATTTTGTTCTTGTGTTCATTGAAGTATCAAACCCAGAATTTACACAATGCTATATTATTTTTCTAAAGGTACTGCCGTCTTCTTAATATCTGTGATGCAGTAGGTATGTTATGTGTCTCTCCATGCAATTCTATTTTCTTCCTTTTTAATGTTTTCTCCAGGTCTCTAATCATTCTTTCATCTTTATCTCTTCTTTCTCTTTCTCTTTTATTTCCCCCTCCATTCTTCTCTATTTTTGGTATGTCAGCACTGAAGAACCTTTGTCCCATTCCTTTCACAGATTACTACCATTTTCCTGATTCTTTTACTAGTATTTTTATTTTTTACTATTTTTATTTTTAGGTCTAGCTGTTGTTATTTTTGAGACTACACATGGTGGAATTCTCCCAGGATAAAGATTTCAAAGGCTGTTTATACACTATAACTGGAGTAGCTATGTAGAAATCAGCAAGCAGAGTTTTTGAAGTAACATACATATACACACATTAATCATGTGCCATTAAAAGGGCTATATACTATAAAGTGATCTATGTTAATTGTTTCTCTTGAAGTTCTCACATCTGAAGTTCAGAGAGAAACATACTGTTTCATAATAGATTTTGTGTGTGTGTGTGTTACCTATACTGCATCTCTTTTCTCAAAGCCACATTTTTTTTTTTAGTGATGCTTAGAGGACTGTGAATTCTGAGGAATGACTAAGAATCTATACTCTTTTAACATCTATATCCCCCAAGCACTCTCTCTCTAATGCCTTGATGGCCATCTTTCTTCTCTGTCCTAGAATACTAATAGATTTCAGTTATGATCCAAACAGAAGGAGGGAGGAAGAGAAGATTTCTTTAACAGTTTAACTTTGTGATTTGGAGAATCCACTGAAGCAAGTCCTTTGAATATCAACAATATGCAAATCTAAAATACTATTCAGGGTCATATTAGGCACAGGGTAGACACTTATTACATCATAGCTGCATTTGTAACATACAAGGAACATTGTTTAAAATCCTTAGAGACGCAATAAAACACATCTATATAATTTCTTGCAAACCAGCACTGAAAAGTTCATTTAAAAATGCATATTCACACATGGAAGTCAGTATGTCACATCTTTTTAAAGTTTTATTCATTAACTAGTGTTTATTAAGCACTGACAGAAACATGCTGAAAAGCAATTGGAATGTTTCTTGAAGCTGAATATGTTACACATTCTATGTTTTATGAAGGCTGATTGTACTTAGACATGCCACTTAAAGAACAAAGAGAGCATTAAATGCTATAAACTTTTTGAGACAGACTGAGTTTAGGATATTGCTTTTTTTTTTTTTGTGCTGGGACATATGCTAAAGTATTGACAGTACTATAAGAAAGAAATCTATCATTTTATTCGCAATGACTCAATTTATGCATATGTGGATGAAAGAAAAAAATGGTTTGGGGAAGAAATATGATTCAGCTTTAAAAAATATCACATAACATTGATAATATGAAAGAGAAGTAAGAAAAAGGAGCTGTAGTCTTGATGAAGAGGGGCACAGCTGTCAGGTGTAACTGAAATGTTGGGATGAGATCCCAGTTTCTGGGAGGTGGTATACTATATGCATGGAATAAAGACATTTAAATTTGATGAAAAGCAATGAATGGAAGAATATTCTGTTCAAATAACTGCTACTATGAAATTAAAGATGTCATAAATATTTTTTCATATACCTGAAAAAAAGTCATAATTTTTATTGTCCTATATCATGACTGAAACTGAAAACTTCTGAAATCAGTCAGGAAACCAGTATAGAGAAGTTAGATTCTAGATACTTTCAACTGGAGTGGGAGATTTGTCACCATATCTTCCATTTGAATTAATACCAGCAGGGTCTTGTATCTGGCTTTCCTCCATTCATAGAGGATATCCTAAACACTGACCTATTTTTAATAAAATAACATAAAATAAATAAATACATTGAACTGATAATAGATTCCTGATGATACTATCCAACTACAGTGAAATTCTGCCGACCAGTAAACAAGCAAAACGTCATGTAACAACTGAAAGCCTCAAAACCTCTGTATATAGTGTAATTCTACATTTAATAGTCAGACTACAGGCTGCACTAAATGAGAGCCAAGTTAAGATTCTATCTTCCTGAAATGGTAAATCCAACTGCTGGATGGTGTTGAAAGAGCTGCAGAGAAATATGCCTGGAGGTGTTTGAGCTACCTACAGAATGAGAAAATACATTGTACTTACTGTAATTTTTTTTGTTTCACTTTTTCTTTCTCAGTGAGGTGGAGCTGAGTATTCACCCAAAAGCTAGCCTTCTTTTCTAATCAAACACATTGATAAAATGTATCAGAGGGAATCAGATGGAAAAAATGAAAACAAAAAATAGCTACATATTTCTCAGGAAAGCTGAAGAAATCTAGGCTGGTATAGAATAGAATAGAATAGAATAGAATAGAATAGAATAGAATAGAATAGAATAGAATAGTTCAGTTGGAACGGACCTTCAAAGACCATCAAGTCCAACTGCCTGACCATTTCAGGGCTAACCAAAAGTTAAAGCATTAATTAATGAAGCATTATTAATGAAGGCATTGTCCAAGTGCCTCTTGAACATTGACAGGCATGGGGCATCAACCACCTCGCTAGGAAGCCTGTTCTAACATTTGACCATACTGACAGTAAAGAATTTTTTCCTGATGTCCCGTCTGAACATCAGCCTGGCATTGCTTTTTGCCATTCCTGTGTGTCCTGTCATTGGTTACCAAGGAGCAGAGACCAGCACCTCCCTGTGCCAGAGGGAGTTAAAGGTTTTGATTACACAATGTATCCAAGAGTCTAATGAAGAGAAGTAAATAAAGAGAAGTAAATAGATTCTACCTGAGTACCTGAAGCCAAGCGTGAATGAAGTCCATGACTGCCACTGACTTCAGTGGGATCTTGATGAGATACCAGAATTTCCTGTAAGTGCTGTAAGTCATCTAATGTCAAGCAGAGTACTTAACAGCCTGCAGAACTTAATCATTCTGTAATAGCTTCATAGACAAAACTTTATATTACTTACATCTGCACGTATTTTGAACAATTAACTCAGTCTGTGCTTCATAATTAAATGAAATTATTTTAATTAAGGCCCCAAAGATCCCATAGGAAAAAAAAAAAAAAACTGTAGAGAGCTCTGCATATACATGCTGTGGCTCTGAATATATAATATATATAATTTTTTTGTCATCTTAACTTGACTGACAAGTCTTCCTTGAAATGCAGAAAACATGTTAGTGTTTTACATACTTAAATTATTAAAATGAACATTTTATGAAAGTTGTATTTTAAAAATAGTTTTGCATTTTTTTTTTCAGAGCACTTCAACAGTAAACTTACATATTTAATTACATAGCAAATCTAAATAAGAAAGACATTTTTTTCCTCTTACAGAACAGACATATGATTGTCTTCATCTGTCTGATGAGTAGTTCATCATCTATTAGTGATGATTCATGGTTATTTTGTACTACATGGAAAAAATACAGAATTGCTAACTAAATATTTATGCTCATAGTTCTTTTTCTCTTTTGTTCACTTTCACATGGGCAACTAAAATATCATGCCTCTTCAAGGCATGAGCTCATAGTGACATAGGGACTGGTTGGCTTATTGGGTCGTAATATAGCTGAAGATGACACATAGCACTTTTCTAGAGAGAAAGTGATATTGATAACTTCTCATTTCTGAATCTATTGCTTCCCGTGCCTTCAAATTTGTGGGTGGATAGCATGTAACATGATGCATAACAGAGCTCCCACTGGAGCCTATGTCCTAGAATGAGATATATGTCTGAATATTTATTCTAATGTCATCTTACACTCTTCTAAGTGGTCTTATGTTCCACTACAGTGCCCTGAGATCTGCCCCCATCTTCACTCAGTCAAGCTGAGGCAAAAGCAATTCTTGCTCCCACCAGCCTTATGCTGGGCACTAACAAATAACCCTTCCCCACCGTCCTCTGCCTCCAGATGGTATCAAGCAGCTACATAACAATGCTTCCTCCCTTCTCCACTACTGAGGTCTTTAAAGCCACATGTTGACATGACACCCATCAAATCAGTCCATGACCAGTCATGCTGCACCTTCCCAGCAATTTCAGGTATTGCTTTCCTGTGCCTTGACCATCCCAACGCTCCTCACATTCAGGTCTCCCTTGCATGGCAAGTGACTACAGCTTGTGATACTTAGTCACTCACCTCTTGATCAAGGCAGAGTCATAGAATCATAGAATCATCATAGAATTGTAGAATATCCTGAGTTGGAATCCACAAGGATCGTCATGTCCAACTCCTGGGTCCACACAGGACCACCCAAATATCAGGCCATGTGTCTGAGAGTTGTCCAAATGATTCTCAAACTCCAGCAGTCTCGGTGCCCTGACCACCGCCCTGGAGAGCCTGTTCCAGTGCCCAAGCACCCTCTTGGTGAAGAAGATTCTTTTCCTAATATCCAACCTGAACCTCCTCTGTCATGGCTTCATGCCATTCACTCGGGTCCTATCACTGGTCACTAAAGAGAAGAAATCAGTGACTGCTCCTCTGCTCCCCTCATGAGGAAGCTTTAGGCCTCCATGAGGTCTGCCCTCAGTCTCCTCTTCTCTAGGCTGAACAAACCAAGTGACCTCAGTTGCTCTTCATACTTTTTGCCCTCTAGACTCTTTACCATCTTTGTTGCCCTCCTTTGGACACTCTCCAACAGTTTTATGTCCTTCCTGTACTGTAGTGCCCAAAACTGCACACAGTACTTGAGGTGAAGCTGCACCAGTGCAGAGCAGAGCAGGACAATCACTTCACTTGACCAGCTAGCAATGCTATGCTTGATGCACCCCAGGGTACAGTTGGACCTCATGGCTGCCAGGGCACACTGCTGACTCATATACAACTTGCTGTCTACCAGAACCCCCCAGATTCCTTTCTGTGGGGCTGCTCTCCAGCCTCTCGTCTCCCAGTCTGTACATACAGACAGGGTTGCCCTGTCCCAGGTGCAGAATCCAGCACTTGCTCTTGTTAAACTTAATATGGTTGGTGATTGCCCAGCTCTCTAATTTGTCAAGATCTGTCTGCAAGGCCTCTCTACTCTCGATGGAGTCACCAGCTCCTCCCTATTTAGTATTGTCTGCAAACTTACTCAAAACACCTTCTAGTCTTACATCCAAGTCATTTATGAAAACATCACAGAGAACTGGCCCTAAAATGGAGCCCTGGGGAACCCCACTGACTGCCAGCCTGATGTAACCCCATTTAGTATAACCTTCTGAGCCCACCTGTCAGCCAACTGTTCACTCATTTTATTATGCTTTCATCTAGCTATATGCTGGACAATTTGTCCAGAAGGATACAGTGAGAAACAGTCATGATTCTACCATTACAGGCCTCTTGAGGAGGAAGAGCATTGACTCTTAAGGAATACCAATAACATCCAACTGTTAATTGCACTTTTAACAAGCACTGAAGGCCCTGCTAAAGCCAATGCACACAACAAAGTAAACAGGGCTCTCCACTCATTCACAGAACCAGACATTTTATTGAAGAAGGCAATCAAGTTGGTTTGGCACAGTTAATTTGCAACTCATCTTTGTCTGTTCCTAATCACATTTATTGTAACTAAACCAGAAAATTTGAAGGCACAGGAAGCAATAGATTCAAAAATGAGAAGTTATCAATGTGACTTTCTCTCTAGAAACTCAACTCAACTCAACTACAAGGGACTTACAATCTCAAGTCACAAGTTACAAGGTCAGGAAATAGTATTTCCTAAAAGATTCACTACCTTAGAATCACATCTGTATTTATTAATGGTCATTCTGTCCTTAATTTAATCTGTTAGGCTTTCAAGTTTCCAAAATTTTGGCTGAATTGAAACTTTATCAAGTATTAATGTAGGTCAAAAATGATGTCATGTAGGAGAGAATGCAACTGTGTGTCATAACTAATTAAATGTATATGCATATAATCTGTCTATCAATAGTTAATATTTCACATGAAGTTGATAGCTTGCAACAGTGTTGTTTGCCAGAAATGAAAGGAGTTTTTTCATGGTGGTTTTTTTTTTTTTTTTTTTGAGTTTTGTAAATTAATTTAAAAAAAAAAAAAAAACAGTTAGTGATGTAGTATAAAATGAGTTGTTGAAATTACTCCTCAGGTTCATTTGTCATATCTACTAAATCACAGTATATTTAAAGGGCTTTTGAAAATTAAATCACTAGATTACGATAGTTTGGCTATGTTTCCAACACCAAAAATAAGGTCATTGAATTTAGTTCATGGAATATGCATCTTCTGTGAATAAAGATATCAGAATATGGGCCATATTAGATGAAAAAAAAATGATTAAAAATACTCTATATTTGTTTCCTCTACAGAAAGTTATGCATGTACTACTGTTAATCTGAATTTTGAAAATATACTTGTGCATATTGGTTGTCAAACAAGAATGAGGTTATAGGGAGTGCAACTTCTCATAACTTTTCCGTTATATTATTAACGTTAGGCAATAAATGTGTTTCCGGTCTAACTTCTAACAGCACACACCATAATGTAGAGATGTTCATAAGGTTTACACATTTTGCAGTTAATAGTATGTTTTTCAGAGCAATCAGCTGATTAATCTTTTCAATACTGATCCTGTCATATTTTCCTACATGACATTACAAAGAGATGAAAACATAAGAGAATCAAAATAATAAAAATATGTACGAACTTAAGTAAGGAAATCTGAATAAATAAATAAAAGGGATTAATCAAATATAAACTTCTTAATGCAATAAATTAGATGCATTTTATACCCTTTAGGTAGAAATAGGCACTGCTGAATTTTAGAATTTGAATTATATCTGTCCAAAAGGTACCTATTTCTTCCCATTGACTGTACTAGAAATCTATGGTGACTAAATGGGCTATCAACGTTACATGCATAAAGTCAGGTGAAATTCTGTGTTTATTGCAGGTATTATTTTTATTACAACTACAAAACATTTTTTACTTCCAACTCCAGCAGATGTGAAAAAGTAATATTTTACCTATTTTATCTCTGCTTTCATTCATGGCTGCAAACAGTGACATCAACAGTGTTATGCAGCATAATTCTCAAAGCAAAGTTCCATTATATCATAGGAATGTTTGTTCATATATGAACAGAAAAAATAAACAAGGCAAGGTTAATAATTTTCACATATTTGAAATACGTTGTTCTGTATTTTTAAGTATATCTACTAATACAGTTACAATTACAGTTACTAATATAACAAGAACTTTAAGGAATATTATATTTAATTTCTTATGCTTGTTTTGTAAGAACAAACAGATAAGTCACAAGTAAATTTCATTTTTAATAAGTACAGATGTTATTTTTATTTTTATTTTTAAATTTCTCTATATTACTAGAAAGGTATTGTTATGTTAAATATCTTTCTAATATCTTTTTCTCAAATTGTTCACACTTCAAAAAAATGAAATGTAATGTCAGTGTAATTTCAGAAAATTTGTATTTCTAATTATTGCAGACAAGTATTAAATACTCAAATATTTCCTTCAGCTATATGAAAAAGAGAAGATTAGAAAATCAGTTATTTTTCTACTCACAGCCAAATACTAATTTGTACTTTAACCTACACTCAGTCCAACATCAATACTTCTAATGTACACATGCTCCCTGTGAACCATTTTTTTTTCTGTATTAATAAGGCTTGTTAACTTTTCTTTCAAAGGTCATCTGCTAATCTACATAAAAACTCTACTAGATGCCAAGAATGTAACTTGGTTGACCCAGGTATTTTGTCCCATTTCTGAAAACCTGATGTATTTCAAAGAAGGTGGTGAATCTTTTAGGAAATACTATTTCCTGACCTTGTAACTTGTGACTTGAGCTTGTAAGTCCCTTGCAGCTGAGTGGCCTCCCTAGAGACTGTGGAACAACCAAGTATGATTTACTCTACTACTAACTGTTAGCAGTGAAGCTATAGAGCCAGTATACATACAGTGATAAATATACAATAGAACAAGAACTACTTTTCTGGTGTTTTTTACATATTTGTCTGCTCTAGGCAAGAGATGGGATGGTAGGGAAACTGCATCATTTCAACTCAAAAAATCATTAAAATGAGATATAAAGTTAACATCCTCTATTGATTAGATTGCTACAAATGAGAGATTTCTGTGAAGAACTTAAAAGTAAAGCAATAACCCAAAATCTTTCTGGTAATATTGATGAATAATAATTCCATATCAAAATGTGGCATTGAAACCCTTTACTACACATAAATTATGATGCACAAAATATTACTTCAAAAAGATCAATTAAAGCAATTATATAATCACTCTATTGTAATTTCCCTGCTGGTCAGTTGATAACATAATGAAAGTTTCCAGTATTCCATTTACACTAAATGAATTAAAGTGATTGGAATATAAGGTTGATTATAAAGTTGTAATAAAACCCCATAAAACTGCATTTTAGCATGCTTATTTACATGTAATTTTTTTAACTATGTGTTGTAGCCCTAACAACTGTTTCTCCTAGCACAGCATTAAGAATCTCTCTGAGATGTAGACCAGATTTTTCAACAAAGCAGAATTTCTATTAGTTCAATAAATAAATAAATAAATAAATACAATTCAATTGACCTTGGTTTTCAATATTACCTTTATTTGAGTAAACTCAACAGTTATTATAAGCAGTTTGGTATCAGTGCATCCCATCTGTGTGAAATCCAGTTTAACAAGTATATAAGTAATATCTATTTAAGCTCAAATAAACTGGTATGAAAAGTTTCTCTATACTATTCTATCCATAGAAATATTTTCCCTGTGAAACAAAATATAATGAAAACTAATTTTAATAGGGAAATACAGTTTATTTCCTTTTTTTTTTTTTTTTTGCATTCTAAAATGCAATAAAATAATTATTTTTTAACAATTCTCTAGCAAAAAGAAAAAAAAAACTCAGCTTAATTTTATTTATTCTCAGTTTAAATGTTTGCAATCCAATCTGTTTGTAAAGATTAATTTGACTGGACTATGAAGTCATTTGAAATCTCCCAGTCAAAAAATGGTTTAACAAAGAACCCCAATAAAGGAAGTATTGCAAATGTTTTTTTTTCAATCTTTCTAGCTCCCCAGGACAGTTTTCTAACAAGTAAATGTCCAAAGACTTCCTGAGCTGGGTTGTAACTTTCACTGACACCCCACCCCACCCTTTTTCTTTTCTTTTTTTTTTTTTTTTTTTCAGGGGTCATTATATTTAGTCTCCTGTTGTAATGTAGCCTAAGAAACATCTAAAACTGAAATGGGCTTTTACAAACTGCTGAAGCATAGAAGTGTTTTCACCACCCCCATTACATTTAGTTTTGTTCAAGTCTGTACACTTTTTCAGCTTGAAAATCAGTATAGCAAGGAATACAAGAGATGAAGGTGGGAGAAATAATTTACTGAGCATTCTCGTAGTTAGATAGTCTCTCAGATAAGTGGTAAGCATCCACCATGAACATCTTTTCAGTACTGTGGGTAACAAATTATATGATACGGTAATCACAACTGCAACCTACATGTAGGTCCAATCCTATGGAGACTTACGAACAAGCTTTAAACATATATATTTCTCAAGGAATACATGGAGAGTAACGGTGTAGGTACAATTAAGGTGTATGCTGGAAGAATACCTAAGTGCCCATTGAAGTAGATATCATACTAAAAAAAGAATTATATATAATATTATTTTGGGGGAAAGTAAATCAGCTTTCTGAAGAGATACAACATATTGTTAAGCCATGATCATTCACTGCTATAGTTCTCTTTTAAACTATTTGCAAATGCTTATTGTAGGCAGAAATCATCAAAAATGAATGTCTCTGTGAGAAGAGTCCAGAAGCTGCCACATGTTAGATCAGAGCCAGCTCCAGTCAGCTCCAAAATGGACCTGCCACTGGCCAGAGCCAAGCCAGTGAGTGATGCTGGTTACACCTCTGGGAGAGCAGATTTAAGAAAGGAGAAAACTGCTGCATGACGGAAGCTTTGAGAGAAGAGTGAGAAATGAGAGAGGAACAGCCCTGCAGGCACCCAGGTCAGTGCAGAAGGAGGGCAGGAGGGGCTCCAGGCGCCGCAGCACAAGTTCCCCTGCAGCCCATGGAGAGCCCCATGGTGGAGCAGGCCGTCCCCCTGCAGCCCATGGGTACCACCCGGAGCAGATCTCCACGCTGCAGCCATGGAGGAGCCCCCATGGAGCAGGTGGATGTGGCCTGAAGGAGGCTGCGGCCCATGGGAGCCCCCGCAGGAGCAGGCCCCGGGCCGGAGCTGCAGCCCGTGGAGAGGAGCCCACGCAGGAGCAGGAGGCCTGGCGGGAGCTGCCGCCCGTGGGGGAGCCATGTTGGAGCAGTTTGGTCCTGAGGGATGGGCCCCGTGGTACGGAGCCATATGGAAGCATTTCTGGAAGAGCTGCAGCCTGTGGGAAGCCCACGCAGGATCAGTTTGGGAAGGACAGCATCCCGTGGGAGGCACCCCATGCTAGAGCTGAGGAAGGGAGTGACAATGAAGGAACGCCAACAAGGAAGTGTTATGGACTGACCACAACCACCGTTCCCCATTCCCCTGCACCACTTGGGGGGAGGAGGTAGGAGAGGATGGATGGGGAGGAGAGTGGTTTTAGTTTGCTTTTTGTCTGTGAGGCCACAGGCAATAAATTATATTAGTCTCCCTTCTTTGAGTCTCTTTTGCCTGTGACAGTAGCTGGTGAGCGATCTCCCTGTCCTGCTCTCAACCCGTGAGCCTTTTTTCATCATATTTTCTCTCGTTGTTTGAGGAAGTGGAGTGAGAGAGCAGAGTGGTTGGGGGTAGAGTGGCCCATGTGTGAAATGAAACACCACAAATGCTGTGCCAGGGATAGCAAAGCCCCCATACCAGGAGCAGATCTGTGGAGAAGGCCCTGGGGTGGTAGTGGGCTTTGTGAGCCTGTGTTTTGTGAATGAGTGAATGTGAGCCTGTGTTCTGCTTTGGCAGCAAAAGTATCCAACAGTTCCTGGGCTGTTGGCCTGTAGATCAAAGGAAGGCATTATCTCCTTATACGTGGCACTCATCAGACCGCATCTAGGTACTGTGTCCAATTTTGAGTCCTGACACAGGAAAGACATGGAAAAACTAGAGGGAGCTCAGTGGAGGGCCCCCCTGGCAGTTGGAGTGGAACACTTGCTCCATGAGGAGGGGCTGGTGGGGCTGGGCTATGTCAGCCTAGAAGAAGTATGGCTTCAGGGGCACCCATCAGCCCCGGAAGCACTGATGATGGGAGACCAAGAAGGGTCATTATTACTATATAGGATAATCAAACATCAGAGAAGATTGACCTGATGGGTTGTAGATTCTCCAAATTTCAGACTTTTTTTTTTTTTAATTTAAAATGTGCATTTTGCTCCTTAGATAAACAGTTCTGTATATTTTATGCCTATTTTTCCTTATAGTATTTCAATTTATATTGTTATATTTTTTATAACAAGTCTGGCTGAAGTTTTAAAGAAAAATATCACTTGGTACAAAAACTTAAGTCAATTCACTAAAAGTTTATTTTGTTCTAGCACTCTCAAATTATTTTGTGTGGTATGGATTAGTGCTGCTGAAATTAGATAAAGCTATTTTCAAAAAGCAGTTGCAGTTCAAAGGCACTCAATTTTATTTTATTTGTACTCTGCAAAAGTACTTTGTGAGGCAATAGCTACATTTTTGCAGTAGCACTTGGAAAAATATACTCACCTGAAGATTTGGCTCTTTAAATGCAAAATGTATAAAAGACTCAGATGCTGAGTAGTTAGTTATTCATAGCCAGAACATGTAATAATTGTCAGAGGAATATAAATCTGCTGCACAATATAGATTCCTTTCAAGTTTTATTTCATAAGTTCTGTTGTGTAGGTTGCCTACCCTAACGTGTGAAACCGTCCACGTGTTGTGAAGTTCTATTTCACATTCAAATAGAGACTAAGTAGCTGAATTTGAGATGTAAAGGTAAAAACACTTATTTTTCCAATTTCATGCATTTTTATTTGGTGATGCATTTCATATTACAGCTCTGAGCTTTCTGAAGTGTATGTGACTAATATTTTGCCTTACAGGCATGCATTTAAACATTCATAGTGTTTTTAAATGATAAATTAGGGAGACTTCTTGGTAAGTGCCTTTTTACTATCTAGTTCCATGCATTGCTATATTTCTTTTCCTTGTGCCTAGTGTCAATATCAACACATGAAGACAAATGAAGTTCTGGCAGTCGTCTTTGATTCTGAAATGGACAGATGCCACCAACCAAGGCAGATGTCAACACTTCTTTAACATGGGGTATTTTTTCCCATACACTATGGCATATCACTTTAGTTGCATTAATTTACATGAAAATAAAACAGAAATAATTCATCCTATAATATAGGATATATAGCACAAAAATATAGGATATATAGCACAAAATGGTAATAGGCAAATATTTGGACATTAAAGAACTCTGTCTGAAGGGAAAAGAATCTATTTGATCCATTAATTATGAGAACCTGAGCTTTGATCCTTTCTGTTCCTGTTACATCAGAGAAAACCATGACAGACAACATCTTGTTGTGAAACATGTCAGGTGTTGCCAAAACAACAAGCAAAGCAGTTATAAATATAACCTTGCAAACAAAAAAAGTTAGGCAAGATCTTAAATAGATTCAGTATCAAAATTCCACAGGTCAAAATAAGAGTTCTTGATGCCTTCTGTCTCCCATACTTTAAATCACATAGATGAAATGCTCATGAACAGTAAAACTATTCCCATATATATATATATATATATAAAATAGATGATAGGTCTTTCTTATTCATACTAAAAATAATATTTTGTTTATTAGGAAAGACAAATTCAGGATTGACCAAGCAGTATGATATTTTATGAGCAGTATGATATTTTGTTTGTCACTTGTGTGGCAGAATTGATCCAAACTTTTCATCAACATTTCTTGAGATAAAATCAAATAAAATTCTGCTAGTGAAGACTTCACTTCCGACAGCATGTTTTCATTTTTTTTCATCAGATTGATCAGGCAAAGACATCTGCCCTCTGGACTAGTAAAAACTAGTGATCTTGCAACCATGGGTCACTGGTACATTGTGCCAATATACCTGAACTACAGGCCCAAGATCAGCCCCATTGAAGAAGCACAGTGAAGGGCAACAGGGCTCTCATTCCAGTGAGGGTTGTGAAGAAGATGAACTGGATACAGCTAAGGAGTAACATAATTACTTAAGTAATATTTTACCATAATAATGTTCATATATTAATTTTTAATTAGAAATGTTAAAATCACAACTAATGGTTTGCATTGTTTTTAAAATGTCAGTTGCTACAAAAATAACCTATTTTCATTATTTTTGTACTAATATGAAATGAATGCAAAATGTCAAGCTACTGCATTTTTTTCTGGATGGAAAATCTGATCATTGACCATTTTTACTAATGAGGTAACATCTACCTTACTAGTAAACATATAAGAAATTAATTTTGATTATATATATACTGTCCCAGTGATATATATAGACAAACGCCTAGTTACGTGGAACCATTTTATGTGAACTTCACTGGTCTTAAACTCCCTTAGGATATGGCTATATTGGACAGCGGAGAACAGATTCATGAGCAAAGCTGCCTGAAATGATTTTGGAAGATGGAGCTATATGACTGCATCAGCATAACAAGTGCAAACTTGGGAATCTGTAGAACACAGTATTACTTCATACTGACCTGCCCTTTGTCATATATGTATATACCAGGCTGATGTCTAAGAAAGAAAGAAAACAGAATGGATAGAAAAAAGTCAATTAACTTCATAATAATTTTACAATTATAAATTAAACTTATTGTCTTTGTACCAAAGCAGATTGGGAGTGCTAATATGATCCATTCTATTGACTCAGTGGTCCATTTCACTTATCTCTAGCCAAACTATTGCAATAAATAGCTGTGGGACAAGGAGGAAGAAGCTGGTAGCAGCTTAAAACACCACCAGATTTCTGAACACAGTGCTATGGTCTTCTTCCATCAACAGAAAATAGCATCAGAATTAGTTTCCACTGAATTACAGAAGAGGTCAGTGTACTTCATGCAAGAAATGCACATGGTTATGAGTTGTCTTCTCTTTTCCAGAGAATGTTAGCAAGATCTGTTGTGTCTATTTCATTAAAGCCGGTTTTAAAATGCCCAGTGGGTTTAAGATTATTGTAAAACAATTTCTCTCTGCAACACCAATGTGCCTGCTTTCATGCTCCAATTGTCTGTCAGATTTCCCTTAAGACTGGTAGAAAAATGTCTGTGAAAGCTTTGACATTCCTCAAAGCAAATGATCCTCACACACACACACACACACATGCACACACACACACAATGAATAATAATCAAGCAAATAGATATTGTGAATAAAAACACTAAAGAATGAAAGCAAGATATGAACATATCTCAGAAGAAAACTCTAAGGGAGAAAAATGCATTGCACAACAGTCAGTTCATCTGAAATTACTAACCCCACAAATCCTGTGAGATACTCAGAAGCTGTAAATACAGTATTGGAAGTTTTCCAGTTGGGGATACATAAATAATAAATATCTGTTCTCTTTTATATGTCTTTCAAGTAATATCTAAAAATAATTCAAATCACTGTATTGTATGCAATATGTTGTTACAAGCAGCTGTATGTTGTGGCAGGGTTAATTAAGGATACATAAGAACTCAAGGCTTAAGGTGTGTTATGTATGAGAACACAATTCAGTCAGAATTTTCATTTGTTTATTTTTAGGAAGTTATCACTATACCTTGAACAACAGTGTCTGTATGTTTTTTACATTTAATGTTGTATGCTACAGAAAGACACTGGCAGAAAGCAGAGTACTGGTGAAATGTCTGTGAGAGTGGACGCTGTTGAAGAGACATATGCCTTCATTCTGCGCTAATTGGAGTTTCCTAGAAATGATATTTTCTTCCTCATAGAGATTAATTTCCTGTAGTGGGCTGGGAGCTTTTAGATGTCATTATCTAAAAGTCAGAGCTATAGAAGCTCCTAGAAGAACTTAGGTAGATTCCTCCTTCAAAAGGGAGTGGTGGACTTTGAAGCACAATACAAAGGTGTAAAGAAGCGTGCCTGTAATTTGCAATGAGATTCTTTCAATTTCTTGACTTCAGCATTTTTCCACTAGTCAACTAAATTGGCTGCCTGTTCAGCACAGAACAATATGATCATTTATATCGTATGGGGCAGCAATTCTGTCACTAGGAAGCAGCTAGTGGTTGCATATTTTATGACACAGATTATGGATGTGGTCGGCAAGCTCCAGGAATTCATGCTGGATGGATGCAGGAAGGGTACAGAAAGCAGCTCCAGGAATCTGTAGAACAAATGTTTGAAACTGAAATATCTGACAGTATGAAAGGCAACCCAGGAATGAACCCAGACCTAAATTACTGGATGTGACTGTTCTGCTCTCCCCACAACTATGGATTTTGTATCCGCACTGTTATTCTCACACTTCAATGTGCAATCTTCAAGAGATTTGGAGCTCCTATGTTCTTAGTGTCTGAGTAGTATCACAACTTTGTATTTAGGTACTAAGCAAATAGGTTTTCAGGGAGTTGGTGAAGCATTCCTAATCTGTTCTCAGGTAAGCTATGTATAGGAAAACTAAAATTTATGTCCTTACCCTTTTGGCTAGTTCTTTTAGTGACTTAGAATGAACAACTGTGTGATTTTATTTATTTATTTATTTATTTATTTATTTATTTATACTTTGCTCATATTTCACTTATCCTACTGAGAATTATGAGGTCCTAAGGAAAGTAAAATGTGGTATTCTTTATTAACAATGTGCATTCAGGGGAAATAAATTAGAGGTTTGTCTTGGCAATAGCTAACCAAATCATTTGCTACTCATACTGGGCAGTTAACTATTTGCCAAAATTGTGACTCAAGCCAAAATCTGTGGCTGACTGGAATTAAGGACATTACTTGCCTCCCTGCAACCAGTCTTCTCTTGCGCATGTGAGCCATTGATTTATGATTTAAGATACAGAAGCAACACTGACTGGCCAATGGCAGTGATATACCACAACACAAACCCAAATCTTTGCAGTCCTTCTTTAGTTGATGCTATTATTCTATAGAGGCACCAATCAATATTTAATAAAATAACTTCAAAAAGTGTGTTAACTATAATCATTAGTTGCATACAGACATGGTGATAGGTCTTTTAAAACTTCTTGTTCAATCCAGAAAAATTGCCAGAGACAAGAAAGCTCTCTTCACCTTCATGAGTGAAATTAATGTAAAAATAGCCAGAAAAATGTAAACAAATGGTTTCCTTTCTTCTACCATTTCCTCTCTGGCCTTAGCCTTAATTTGTTAAATCTATTGTGTTTCCAGATATTTGTGACTGAACATACAGCTGCATTTCCTAAATATTGTTTATCATAGAATCTGTGTTCTGAATCAATGATTAGACTATTAGCAAAATACACTTAAGGTTAAAAGTAGGCTGTGTGCTGTCTGATAGTTTTCTAGCATTTCCAGTAAAACGGGGGTGGGGGAGGTGGGAGGGTGGGGTGTCTTTATTAGCCATTAGGCTATATTCTAAGACATTTTTTAGTTAGTGAGAAACAAATAAGTGTCCTAAGAATGGAAAAGGAGGTCAAGAGCATAATTTGGCTACACTTAGCTGTTGATTAATTTAAACTGCAAAGCAATAAAATCATACAGATTTATCATTTTTACTCATTCTTCTGTTTTAGTAACTTCTGAAACTCTAAAGTGTTTCAAATTAATCATGTACATTCTGGGACTTTGGACCTTGGTATGTTGAGTATTCTGGACTGTGGCTAACTGAGAATCCAGTCCACAACAATATTCTGGCATTGAAAACATTTTAAATATTAAAGCACCAATGAAAATTTAGATGTTCTTATTATGGAATCATAGAATCATAGAATATCCTGAGTTGGAAGGGACCCACAAAGATCATCGAGTCCAACTCCTGGCTCCACACAGGTCTTCCCAAAAATCAGAATTCAGACCATGTGTTTGAGAGCATAGTCCAAGTGCTTCTTAAACTCCGACAGGCTTGGTGCCATGACTACGTCAAAACACCTTCTAGTCCTACATCCAAATCATTTATGAAAACGTTGAAAAGAACTGGCACTAGAATGGAGGCCTGGGGGACCCCACTGGTGTCTGGCCATCAGCCTGCTGTAACCCCATTTACCATAACCCTTTGAGCCCTACCCGTCAGCCAATTGTTCACCCATCGTCTTATGTTTTTATCTAGCTGTATGCTGGACATTTTGTCCAGCAGGATCCTATGAGAAACCGTATCAAAAGCTTTACTGAAATCCAAAAAGATTACATCAACTGGCTTCCCTTGATCGACTAGATGGGTGATCTTATCATGAAAGGAAATTAAATTTGTTCAGCAGGACCTACCCCTCGTAAGTTATATTTATTTATATTACATCAGCATCTCAGGGCCCCAGTTAAAGACTTGAGCTGTAATGTACTAAGTTCTGTACAAACTAGTGAAAGCAATAGCAGCTGTCCCAGAGATCTTTTCATCTTGTGCATTAATTGGCTGCTGCCTCCATATGAAACCTTCCCAAAAGCTGAAATAATAATAATAATCAGAAATCTTTAGAGATTTTACAGCAATTTAATATGAAATACTTATTCCTGGTTATTACTAATAGTAGTCATAGTTTTGCAACTTTTAACATGTTAGGCATCTCATAATGCTAAGAAGAAACAGTCCATGCACAAATGAAGCTGGGATTTGGTTATGGTCCAGCTTTGAAAAATGTAAGGCCTGAAACCTTAATTTATGCAGAAACACTCTGGGCATGTGGAGTCAGGCATTGGTTCACATTATTCTCACTGCAGGATCAGGATCTTATAAAAGTCATACTTACGTATAATTGATTCTCTTCTTTCCTCTCCTGCCTTCCTTAACCGCTATTTCTTCACTAAAGAATTGAGCAGAATTCTCATTTTGGTAAACAGCTGATGGATCAACATGAAGAGCAAAACAAACATGCATCAAAGTCAAAACTGTATTCTTGTAAAAGGAAAAGGAAAAAAACTTTGTAGAAGTTGGCTAAAATTGGTATTTAAATGTTAGCATTATTATTATTATTATTTAAACTGATTAAAAAAAACACATTTGGAAACCACTGAACCTCTCAGGTTTGGGTTTTTAAGTTTTTCATTTGAACTACAGGAATTGTGAGTATAAAGGAAAAAAAATTAAACTGTGTCTGGGAATAATAATAATAAAAACATTCTAAAACATTGCTTTAAAACACCTTCAGACTTTTATAGAAAGCTGGAAGAAAGTTATAGCAATATGATTACAGAATTAATCATTCTGGGCTCTAGTGGAAGATATTTCTAAATTTATAAAATCAATTAATTTTCTTCAAAAATCACAGCAAAAAATGTATTGAAAGAAACTCATGTTGTAATATTACATTTCAACTAAACGTATATAAAAGAGCTTGTCATTTCAAGTACTAAATATAAAACGTGCATAAATGAAAAGGAGATATTTTATTACTCGAAGTGAACATCACATGTACTAAAAATATGCATTACTTCCATACCTTCCACATTTTTTCATGTATTTTCTCTATATCAGAATCAGAACTATTTAAATGTTTAAAGTATAAAAACTGTGAGAATAGAACATGTGTTTATTTAAAAATACATTTGAAGATGTAACAGCACACAACCTTTATAAAAAATTCACTTGCACACCAAGACCCCCAAAAAGCATTCTGTTGTATTCCATGAGGATTACATGATGTTACAGTGTGCAGAGAATTCTCCATAAAGGTTCGTTTTTGGCCTTGAACAATATTCTGCAATGATTTGCTAAGTCACCTGAGTTGCATTCTCAAGTCTTAATACACATCCCTTAGAATAACAATTTTACTATCCAAATGACATGATACAAAAAAAGACCTTAGGCTGGCCTTCTAACTGCAGAGGGAAGGTAGCTGGTATTAGAAAACAAGGGGTTTGACTCCATCAAGAGTAAAAAACAAGCAAAACAAAACAACAACCACAAAACTATCCGGGGTACAATATTAAGTGTTTTTTGTTTGTTTGTTTGTTTGTTTGTTTTTCATTCTTTTAATTATTTACTGCATTGTTTTTATTATTTTTCAAATTTGTGAATGTTGTTCCTACCACTTTTTAATTACACTGTGAGAGCGCTGTCAGAAAAAAAAAATAATTTTGAGCTAATCTCATATGAAAACCAAAGCCTTTTATGCCAAGTTTCTAACTAGCAGCCAGACTTAAAAGCTGATTACAACCTCCACGTGGAGCTTTGACATCAACAGGAAAGAGAAAATGACAAATCTTACAAGAAAACCAAATTAATAGCCAAAAACCAATCAATACAAAGTGAAATCTAAAAATGAGTGCTATCAGGCTGAATGTTTCACAAGGTGCATCCTAGCATGACTACACTCAACCAAATTCACCTCCAGTAACACTCCAGTGACTAAAATAAGTTGCATTCACTGCTTGAATGGTGTATTGGTAAACTCCAGTCAGGAATTTCCCATATAAGCTTTATACATTAATTCACCCCAGAAGTGTTTAATACCATTTGGTGCATTTAGTAAACTATTACCAATGATTTTGATTTTCATGAAGCAGAGGAATATGTATATCATTTCCACAATCAGTATAAATTACACTGAGGTGTTCTGAATAACATGTTCAGGTTTTGAATGACTTAAACTATGTATGTTCTTAGCTGTCCTTCATTACTTTTTATATCTGAATCATCTTTCAAGATAGTTTTACGATCAGATGATCTTGATTATAATAAGCTAACTGGTAAGATGAAAAAACATAACAAAGCCTCCATGCAAGTAGAAGTGTGTAACTACTATGCCAAGCAGAGCTGAAAATAAAATGAACTTGCTACTGAAAAGTATTGAACAAATGTTCCCAATGGACGTACCATGCCCATGCATATTTGTGGAATAGATAATTTCATTAAAGTACAAAACCGGTATCAGCTTTACTCCTTACTGTTTTAACAACTGCTTTACATACCAGTTATACAGGTGGGAAAAAGGGTTTTCTGGAAAATTGTGAAATGACACAATATAGAGGATTTTGTGTATCATTTCCATCTAACCTTTCTCTATGGGGAACTGAAAGCAAGAAATTAAACTGTGTTGAGTGTATTTCCCCATACAGCCTTCACAACAAACAGAGAAACCTCATGACTGATGGTAACAAAAGCTTCCAATGCATCTGATAAATTAGCATAAAATCCAGAGGACAAAATAATTACCCAGTATAATCTTTATATTGTGTCCAGATTATAAAGCTGATTGGGAACAACAAGAGTGAGGGTACCAGATGATAAATTACTTGAACATTTCTTTCACATTAACTGTATCAAATAAATAAATAAACAAAATAAAAAAATAAATTAAATTAAAATAAAAGAGAAATAAGAAAAACTGCCATAAGAGTGAAACAATATTGAGATATTTCCAAATGGAAAAGCTTGATAATGAGCTAGTGTCTTCTGCAAGAAGTTGAAATCTCTGGTCCATCAGTTAGGGAGACATCAATGATGAACCTATAGGCATCACAGTCCCCTTCTGGTTTTACATGTCATCTTGGATTTACTTTATTAAGTCCATCTCAGAAGGAACAGTTTGAAAAGATGCCCTCAGCTTATCACTCGCAAATTAGTTTACAGTACAATCCATCCAGAAACTATCAGAAATAAGTGGATCAAGACTCACTCCTTTATATACATAACAGTTCTATCTACATATCAAAGACTAGACTTTAACGTCAATAGTTTTAAGCTCTTTAAAAAGAAGGAAAAGAATAGAATCCAAAAGTTACTCACCTTTTGAAGGCTTAGTTGTTTCAATTCATCTATTTTGGGCCACGTTTCCTTTGGTTAAAGCTTCATGAAAAGTTATGCTTAAAAGTATTATTTGAAAATAAGTCTCTAAATATATTTTTAACAGAGTTAAAAAATGTTAAATGTCTAAAATGCAGTTGAATTGACACATGCATCAAAAACTTTCACCCAGTTGTAATGTAGCTTTTACTAATTGGGATCAGGTTATTCAGTGGACAGTTCAACAATGCAGAACTTACAAGGGGTGAGGCTGAGAGACCTGGAACTGTTCAGCCTGGAGAAGGGAATGCTCAAGGGGATCTCATCCATTTGCATAAGTACCTGATGGGGAAATAAAGAAAAGGGAGCCAGGGATGCCCAGTGACAGGACAAGAGGCAATGAGCAAAAACTGAGATGCAGGAAATTCCATTTATACATAAGAAAATACTTTTTTTGCATTGAGGGTGGTCACACACTGGAACAGGTTGCCCAGAGAGGTTGTGGAGTCTGTACTTGGAGATATTTAAAAAGCAACTGGACGTGGCTCTGAGCACCCTGCTGTAGCTGACCCTGCTCTGAGCAGGGTGCTGGACTAGACCATCCCAGAAGTGCCATCCAGACTCAGCCATTCTGTGTGACTTTGTAAAAGCCATCAATCTATTAGTCCATCACTATTCCTAATGGCAAAGTGGAAGGAAGGAAGCCACATGATGATGTTACTGAAAAAGAAAGGACTGCTAGGTGAAAAACAGGTTTGCTAAGGGAGGGATGCAGGTTATAGATATTTAACTGCCTTTGTAAGGATTTCAGTGCCTTCTGGTGTCTTTGTAATGTTGCTTTTTCATGCATATTTAGCAAAGCCTCCCTCATATGGAGTAAAATTAATTATTTAGATCAACTGTTCTAACTGTACAACATAACAGTGTTTTTAAATGTAATATATATATATATTGCATTGACTTACTTGTATGAATTAAAACAACAACAACACAACCATTCTATTGTAATTTCCCTCCTAATATTTACATACATTTTCTTCAACTACCCTTTCTTCCTCATCTTCAGAGATCAGCTAGTTTTTGTTTGTTTGTTTGTTTGTTTGTTTTAACAAAGATAATCTGGAAAAGGCAGGTTTTTTTTCAGACTCTAGAAGAGTCACTTCTTTTAAAGGAAACATTCAAACTGGATAGCTACTAAATTGGGGCAATTATATACTTTCTTATGTACTGATTTGAGTATCTCAGGGTAATTTTTATACTGTGAGTGAAAACACTAAATTTCCAATCTAACTATTTCAGCTACTACATTTAATAATGAATTTTGATAACCAGAATAATTCATTACTATTAAATGTCATTCATTTAATGAAGAAAAAAATACCATTTTCATTATCAGAACAAAGCAAATATCACAAATGAATCAAAGACTACTGTTGTGGCTTGACCCAGCAGGCAGCTAAGCACCACACAGCCATTAGCAAACTCCCCGGCAAGTGGGACTGGGGAGAGAATCAAAAAAAAAGGTAAATATATACTCATGGGTAGAGATAAGGAGAGTTTGATAAGAAAGGCAAGAGAACAATAATAATAATAATAATAATAATAATAATAATAATAATAATAATAATAACTACGATACCAAAAACAAGTGATGCACAAAACAATTGCTCACTACCACTGACCAATGCCCAGCCAATCCCTGAGCAATCACAGTCCCCCCCGGTCAACCTCCCTCCTTAGACAGTGGGATCAAATGCACCCTCAGCAAGCTTGCAGATGACACCAAGCTGAGTGGTGCAGTTGATACAACAGAAGGAAGGGATGCCATTCAAAAGGACCTGGACAAACTTGAGAAGTGGGCCCATGTGAACCTAATGAGGTTCAACAAATTCAAGTGCAGGATGCTGTACCTGGGTCAGGGCAATCCCAGACATGAGCACAGACTGGGAGAAGAACTCATTGAGAGCAGGCCTGAGGAGAAGAACTTGGGGGTTCTGGTGGACGAAAAGCTCGACATGAGCCAGCAATGTGCGCTTGCAGCCCAGAAGGCCAATTGTGTCCTGGGCTGCATAAAGAAAGGCATGGCCAGCAGGTCAAGGGAGGTGATTGTCCCCCTCTGCTCTGCCCTCATGAGGCCCCACCTGGAGTGCTGCATCCAGGTCTGGGGCCCCCAGCACAAGAAGGATGTGGACCTGTTAGAGCAGGTCCAGAGGAGTGCCACAAAGATGATCAGAGGGCTGGAGCACCTCTCCTGTGAGGAAAGGCTGAGAGAGCTGGGGATGTTCAGCCTGGAGAAGAGAAGGCTGCAGGGAGACCTCACTGCAGCTTTCCAATACTTAAAGGGGGCTTATAAAAGGGGGTTTATAAATGGAGAGCGATTTTTTTACTTGGGCAGATAATGACAGGACAAGGGGGAATGGTTTTAGACTAAAAGAGGGGAGATTGAGATTAGATGTTAGGAGTAAATTCTTCACTGTCACCCTCACCTTCACTGAGGGTGGTGAAGTACTGGAACAGGCTGCCCTGAGAAGCTGTGGATGCCCCATCCCTGGAGGTGTTCAAGGCCAGGCTGGATGGGGCTTTGAGCCATCCCTCTGGGTGGCAGTCCCTGCCCATGGCAGGAGGGTTGGAACTAGGTGATCTTTAAGGTCTTTTGCAACCCAAACCATTCTATGATTCTATGACATGTTATCGAATATTTCTCTGGTTAGTTTGTGTCAGATATCCTGGTTGTATTCCCTCCCAATTTCTTGTGCACCCCCAGCCTCCTTGCTGGCAGGGCAGCATGAGAAGCCAAAAGTCCTTGGCTTGGTATAAGCAGTGTTCAGTAACAACTAAAATATCAGTCTTATCAACATTACTATCATCCTAAATGCAAAACACAATGCCATACCAGCTTCTCTGAAGAAAATTAACTTTATCCCAGCCAAACCAGGACAACTGTTAATTAATCTTTCATTGTTGCATAGTGGAAATAAATAATTAATATTTAATGCATGCACACACACAGATTGCTTTGTATTCATTTGTTAGAGAACTAAAGAGACATTTCACTAAAGCTTTCTTTGAGATTCCCAAGAATATTTCTCACTGTTCCTACTCTATTTTTTCCAGATAAGTGATGCTTAATTCTAATTTCTTTTATTTTAGACTGAAAGGATAGCTGGAAATTTTGGAGGTATCAGTGTACTAGATCACGGAATGTTATGTTGAAATATACTACAGCCTAAACTCTGCTTGTTTCTTTTTGCACAAATGATGATGCAACACTAAAATGAAAAAGCTATACCTCATAACCATATGCAAGTTCTGTAATTCTGAAAGAAGAATGAATGCAAGGGAAACCTATGTGTGAATATTTAGAAAACAAAAATTTGAAAGGGAAATTTTGACTATTGCCTGTTGCAAATTTTGGAGCTTTTCTTGTAATAATTTATAAATGAAAACAAATGATAGGAGCAGATTCTCAGCAAGACTTATGTAAATCACATCATTTAAGTGTTTTGTGAGATCATGTCCTTTTACAGCAGAAAGTTTTTAACTTGGCACGGTGTCAGATTATTTTGTGGTTTAAAATATGAAGCATATCACTCTCAGGTGTTTTGTTGGTACTTTTGAATTGCTGAAAAGCAAAATTGTCATGTTTCTGTGAATTTTTATAAAACAAAACAACAAAAATTAACTATGCCTTAACAGGATTACAAAATCCTTATCTTGTTGCTTACATTATATTAATACCTTGTAATGGGGTAAAGATGCACTTTGGGACACCTAAGGACCAAGTTTGGAGATTCGTGAAAAAAAGACAGAACCATACAGGACTCACCAACTGTGAGAAGACCATCAAAGATTGGCTCACCATAGCCTGATGTGCAGGGTAAGATATAAGAATAACCTCAAGCTGTGGCACAACTCTCCCGATGTGGAACTGACTCCTATCAAATGATACACCTGTTGTTAGACTGATCTTGTTGAATTCAGGAAATCATGAGCTATCTGTATTTTCTACTTTATTTTATATTTTATGATGTTTAGAGATAGAAAAAGCTCCTAATAGCATTCCCCAGTAAATTGCTTGTTTAAACTAAGGCTGTCAAAATTGCTTCATCTGCAACATACATTTATATTTGTTTTAAAGACAAGCTAATATTAATTATATACCAATTAAAACACTTCCAATTGGTAAGTGTTATAGGCCTCTGATTTGGCTAAAGAGCACTTCAACGTGGTCTTATAGAATATAGAATCAACTAGAAAATTCAACTAGAATACAGAAACAAAAAATGAAAATTGGAATTACAGATGGACACAAGAGATAAAAAAGACACCGATGAAGGTGAAGGATTATGATTCCAGTAATCCCCCACAGAGAGTGCAATATGTTGTATTTTCTGAATGAAAGGTCACCTTTTAGAGACAAAAAAAAACAGATGAAAAAACTATGAAGAAAATGTGTCTGTGAGTCACCTGGGAAGATGCAAATCATTATAAGAAGTCACTACCATTTAACTTAAAGTGAAAATCACACTTGCACAGAAGATTTTGATACAGGTTTGTGTCCACAAATATTTCTTCACAGGGTTCATTGATAATGACACAAATTGACAGTAATAGTAATTGTTACTTTGAGTGGAAAAATAAAAAATATAAATTGAAGACAGAGAGAAAGGGTAGTAAGAGAAAAAAAATGCAGAATTCAAAGTGGAAGAGAAGGGAAAACTATCCCCAGTGCCCAGTGATGAAGAGATGTGACAGGGATCTTAGGCAAGCATTCCTTGCTGGGCCTCTCTCCACTCTATCAAGTAATTATCCAGGAATCTTCTCCCACAGTATCTTTCAGGTTTTCATCAGATCCTGCTCAAAATTCCTAATGGTTGTTCCTGCTTATCTGCACCGATTGGAGCGTGTTTTGACAGGTGTTAGGAGGAGCAGTTTTTTGCATGCTGACTAGTTAATAAGCTCTGTGCATGCATAGTATTGGATAAACCTGCAAAACAAGGGATAGGAAAAAAATGGATGGGTAAGATGGTGTAGTTCTCAAGCCAGTGTCAAGTGCTTCAGCCATTGACAAGATGTCATAACAATATCAGGGTCTGCAGCTACAGGGCAATCAGAATAATAGCAGAAAACCAACAGTATGAGAAAATGGGAAAAATGCATAGACTTTGGAAAAGCCACAGCAATTTACCTGGAAGGTTACAAAGCCATGAGTGAGAGTCAGACTAAAGAATTGCAGATGGAAAGACCTGAGTATTACAAAGGTTGATACTTAAGGCACCCTTGGAACAACAAAACAAAACAAAACAACAACAACAACAACAACAACAAAGAGTAAAATGAGGGAAAAAAATTACCCTATGTTCTTAAAATGAGTCATGGCTGCCTGAACTTGAAAACCTGACCAAGGAAATACTACACTCATCTCTGATGGTTGAGATGCCTCTATCCTTAGATGTGATGCTTAGATTTTCATAAATTTGGGTTTCATGAGTTGAAGCTCAACTGAGATTTTCCTAAGTTCATAGCAAAGGCAGATCTTTTCTGCTCATTGGTTTGTAGCAAAGAGAAATATGATAGACAATCCATGAATAGTTGTGTCATTTTTATTTATTTATTTATTTATTGTATACTGACTGCAAAAAAATTACAAGCATAAGAAATGTATTTGTTTAAAGGGGTAGGCATCAGAGCAGGGCTTTCCAATAGCTAAGTGATATATAAAACACTGAAGTTGTGTCCAATAGTATATTTATGTATCAATAGGCATATAACATTAGATATGGATATTGATATAGATCTCCAAAGGAAGTGTTCTTTTTTTTCTTATTTGTTTGTTTTTCAGGAAAATTATGCATTCCAAAAAGCTTTGAAACCATTGATTCAGAAACATTTCTGGATAAACAAAGTGAGAGAAAAGTTAAATACTTAGACAGAAAAATAGATAGACTAGCAAATTCTTACTATCTGTTGGAGAAAGTGTAATAGAAGACAATAATAACAATGGGAACTATACTCAGGGGTACTGAATTTGTCTTTTTCCTTCAAATTTGAGGAATGATTTTATGCATTCTGTTAAATTTGAGCTATTGCCCATGCTCTTGAAATACATTATTTTTGTTACATTTACCTCAAGTAAACTTTTGAAAAAGCAGGCTCAGTAATAAGTAGATATTGACTAGGAACTAGTCAATATATAAATTGTCAGCTAAAAATAGTACTGGACTCTACACATTTTTCATACAGAGATGAATAGGATGTTTACCACATTAGTACAGTATGCTATGAAAATACCTTCTACAATTCTCCCCAGAAGAAAATAAGCAGTCTCACACAGCTTATACATAATTGGGACAGCAAGCAAAGGATTTCAGCACAAAGAACTGGGATGTACACTACTAGACACTAGATGTACACATGTAGAAGCACAATAATAGAAACCTGTCCCAGTTCCAGGTATTCATGTATGATATTTAATCCTTCTCTAATCATTTATGAATCCTATATTTTTTTCACATTCCACCTCAGTCAGCCGGTGATCAAGTTCTGGTACTTAGATTCAACTACATAGCATTAAGAGGGACTCAAAATGAGTACAAAGATTAGCAAATGCTAGAAAAGGAAACATCAGAGCTTTACTTTTGAGGATGGTTAGTAAGACCTTTTTTGACATACTTTTGCAGGGAAAGTAAAAACCCATTATATCTTCATTGACTCAAAAATCTTTCCTAAATTATTAAACACCAGGAATACATTAACAGCAACAGAATTGGCCAAATACATAAATAACATTAATGGCTTTCAAAGGGTGTATAGGGTACAAGTGTTCTTACCTACATTTAAAACAAACTTTCATTACACAAAAGACTTACAGAACAACTTGAATTTATTTTGCTAAATCACCAGTCCAGGTATCATTCTTACCACAGCTTCCAAAGGACAGATTAATTTCACTATTATGAAACCCCTGCAAAACAAACAGAAAAGATAAGGAATATGGAAAAAGGTGCTTGTGTGTCTACAAAGACATGCAAATACTTTCAGATGTAACAAAATTTCAGGGAGCTATAAATTCTTATTATGTATAGATACAAGATGTACGGGTTTGTTTGTCTCTGGTCAGATTACAAGGGTCATTCTCTTGGAAGGAAAAGAGAACTAAAAAATATTTCATGCTAGCTGTGTCTTCTATTAATAAATGGTATGCTGTTTCTGCCCATAGCATCTCAAAAAGGACTATATTGCTCATAAGCATTTACAGTCTGCTTATGACCTAAAAAGCATAAACCTGTTGAAGTTTAAATTATGGAGACAAAATTGATTGGGCACAGATGTACACTATACATATTTTTAAATCAGCTCAGATTTACACCTCACAATGTGACCTTCTGTCTTTGGAACAGAGGTAACACAACATATAACTCCTGAAGAGGAGAAGCATGATTTTCTGATAAAACAATATTTTGATAACATTTAAGCTGAAAAAGAAATATGCTGTAGTTCTGTCTCTGCTACAAAGTCAAGTCACTTAATCTCCTTGGTTGAGATTCATTTCCATTCTGCAACAGATTTATGTACTCCCCAGGGACTGAACTTGAGGAAGTTAGTGATGCACAGACCTGAGTGAATTTACTCTCTTAGTTTATTGTCTGAAAAAAACATGATAATATTCTCTACCTCCAAAAAGTAGAAGTATTATAATAATATTCTTGATCCTTCACAGACTGCAGATATGAGTACTGTATTTATACCATTCACTGTGTGAGGTTTAGAGCAGTTTTTCTTCAAAACCATGTGAACAATTTCATACAACTGATCCATTTATTTCAATGCAAATTGTAGCATGATGTACCTCTTAACTAAAATTGTTTTATCTTGAGCCCGAACAGCTCTAAGCTTTAGCTATGCATGTAAGCACACTTCTCAGAATATTTTTAAGTGCTATATTTTTCATATGTGAAATCGTCAGCATTCTGAAGCTAACAAAATTCAATAGCTCTCATGCATACTTTTCAGGCTGAAGTGTTACAATTCAATGTGTTTCTCTGTTCCTGCTGAAGTATTGCTTGAACTATTGTGGCTTGTGGAACTTTAAATATTCCTTGTCTTCTCTGAGAACAATTCAAGGCCATCAGATAATGTGGCAGCTATTCATTTTGCAACAAAGCACAGGCTCAGTAGCAGAGATGGAAGACTTAACACAAGAAACACTCCTAACATTCTTTAGAAGTACTAGCAACCCACTGCTGATATTTCCCTGAAATGAATGTGCTGTCCTTCTTTATTCATTATTCACTCTTTCAATTATTCACCCTTTCAATTGAAATCAATTTGAGGTGGTGTGTGTGGGGATAATAGAAAGAAAAGACAGTCTTCTCTTGGTAGGTCTTACTTCATCACTGACAGACTTTGTCTCAAGCCTTTGTGTACAAAGTCTGATATTTTCCAGTTGATATTAAGAAGATTTTTATTGTATCCCTTTTAAAATTATTCTTAAAAATTCTTCTTAATTCTAAACTCTTAATTTAAAACTTCCTTTGGCAATGAATTCTGCAATCTTATTTTTCACACAATAAACATGTATTTGTTTTGTATTTGTTATTTTTTGATTTAATAAGTTATTCTTTTGCTCTCTTATTTCAGAGAATTTCCCCATCCACTCAGTCAAGATATCTATATATCTATCCCCATATCTAATATTTATTATATTATTTTACTGAATTCACAGAATCACAACAGAATTTAGATTAAGAGAGAGCTGTTGAAGTCATCTAGTGTTAACTCCTGCTCAAAGCAGGAATGATTTCAAAAACAAACTAAATTTCTCAGTATCATATCTAATCACAGTTTGAAAATCTCCAGAGAAATTGCACTCTCTGTTTCACTCTCTGTGAAGCCTGTTGCTGTGCTTAACTGCTCTTACCTTATTTTTTTTTTCCCTATGTCCAATCAGAATTTCCCTTTTCACTAGTTGTGTCAGTTGCCTTCTATTCTTTTGCTGTGAATCTTTGCAACCTTTGCCTTACAGCTTGGCTCTGTATTTTCCTTAATTAATCATTAAGTAAATGAAAACTACAGTTAGATTCCCCTCCTTTTCCCCACACTAAACAAACACATTTCCCTCAGTTTCTCCTTGTAATGTTTTATCCTGAACAGAATCAAATTAATTTATACAAATAAATTTGATCATATAACAGTAATACTGCCATGGATAGATGTATCTAATTGGAAAATAGTTTCAAATATGTCATCTATTATGCACACATGTGCACGTCCCCCTATCTTCCCACCCCAAACAGTTTTAGTGAAACACTGCTCTGTAGAATGAATTTACAATGACTATAAAACAAGAATGTATGCTTGATCAGGTCATTGACCCCTGAACAAAAATATATTGGAATACACTGGGGCTACCAGAAAGCCATCTGGAAAACCCTACCAAGATACAGTGTCTTAAAAGATGTAAAGACACATCTGAGAAACATGAGTGCGCTAGCAAGGAATTTTATCTGTTGGATGTTAAAGTCAAGGATCCACAAGTAGAAACCATATCAGAAAAGTGGCTTAAAGGGTTCAGAATAAAAAGAGGAACCTCATTTGGGAAAATCTTTCAACCATTCTATGGGCATTGCTCATCTTGACCAAGTATGCAATATTTGGAAGCTTCCCACAGCTGATAGCCTAGATGAAATTGTCTTTAGATTGTGTTTATGCGAACGCAGCACAAGCAACTAGCTGTCTGGGCTTTGTTGCTTCAGGACAGGATAGACAGAGCTGATTATTATGGTTACCTGCAATTCTACCCGTGTAAGAGTTATCTTAAAGGAAATACATCCCCATTACTTCCATTCCATCTAGTAACAGAATCACAGAATCACAGAATCTTTTAGGTTGGAAAAGACCTTCAAGATCACCTAGTCCAACCTAAGACCTAACACTAACAATCCCACCACTAAACCATGTGACTAAGTTCTACACCTACACGTTTTTGGAAGACCTCCAGGGATGGTGATTCAACCACTTCCCTGGGCAGCCTATTCCAATGCCTCACAACCCTTTCAGTAAAGAAATTTTTCCTAATATCTAACCTAACCCTAACCCTGCAGAAACTTCAGCCCATTCCCCCTCGTCCTATCACTTGACACGTAGGAGAAGAGACCAATCCCTACCTCTCTACAGCCTCCTTAAGGTACCTGTAGAGTGTGATCAGGTCGCCTCTGAGCCTCCTCTTCTCCAGGCTAAACACACTGATGGCACTTGGTGGTAATTTTTGTGCAACTCTCACATACTCTAGCTTCCTTTATCCCATGGCTAACCCTATGGCTAACCATGGGTACTCAGGGAGATGGCTGATGTCATCATGAGACCTCTCTCAATTATTTTTGAACGGTCTTGGGAATCTGGAGAGGTCCCGGTTGACTGGAAGGTGGCAAACGTTGTGCCAATTTTCAAGAAGGGCAAGAAAGAAGATCCTAGCAATTGCAGGCCTGTCAGTCTCACGTCAGTGCCTGGTAAAATTATGGAGAAGATTATCCTGGGAGTTACTGAATCACACCTGGGGGACAATGCAGTCAAAGGACACAGCCAACATGGGTTCACGAGGGGTAGGTCCTGTTTAACAAATTTAATTTCCTTTTATGACAAGGTCACCCATCTAGTCGATCAAGGGAAGCCAGTTGATGTAATTTTTTTGGATTTCAGTAAAGCTTTTGATACGGTTTCTTATAGGATCCTACTGGACAAAATGTCCAGCGTACAGCTAGATAAAAACATAATACGATGGGTGAACAATTGGCTGATGGGTAGGGCTCAAAGGGTTATGGTAAATGGGGTTACATCAGGCT
>VXAA01007434.1:22466-44137 GCA_013399115.1 Anseranas semipalmata | reverse complement strand
AAAAAAAAAAAAAAGCTGGTAGAACTCAGGAAAAAAATCACTTGTGGTATGTTTTTATATATCTTGAATAGATGTCCCCAGTTTAAGGCTATTTTGTAAGACTGTTGAAAAAATCACTGTGTTGTGTCCTTTCCAAAACAGGGCAGACTTAAAACACATAGTGGAAAGGTAAGTGACTCACCTGAAAGATTTGACTATAAACAAGTAGACACTACACATGCAGACTGTGGTATGAGATGTCCCTGTTACTATTCCTTCTTGGTGATGCTTTAAAAATCTAGCTATTCACTGGCATGGCCTTGTCAAGATTGAATAACAGAAAACAAAACAAAACAAAAAAAATCAAGTACCTTGCATTGAGAGTACATCAATCAAGAAACATGACAGTTTCGACATTTAAAATATGAGCAATGTGACAGTTACAAGATACATCTTACATCTACATCAGTGGATTTACACATTTGCAAGGTCTGAATTATGTCTTCATGAGCATGTAGCGTTTTCAATGTGAAACTCTTCCAAAGCTATCATTCAGACAAAAAAATATATATATACTTTCATAGCTGACAGGTTTTATATCAAGTTCTGCTTCAAAGCAGGTAAAGATCTGATAAAACATCATGCAACAGGTCATATGTAGGTAAACATTCCTCCAGATGTTTACCATGCTAAACTGTGAAGACTGCATTTTATCAGCAGGCAAAGTGAGGATTTTTTTCAGTTACCATTAGTTTTATGTCAGCAATATACTTTTAATTTAACTAAACAGGAAATAAGATAATACTGTGTTATGTTTAAGGAGTTTTGTTTTTGTTATTATTTGTCACCATGGATATATGTATTCCATGTTCTTATAAAATTTAACCAAATAAAAGTGAGCATTTTCTCATGATCAGGGAGAAATGTGTAAGGATGTAAGGCCAACAAGTAAAGATGTCTAGTTCCAGTAGTAAATGTAAGAATCTAAAACAGAACTTGGACATAATTTAAAAATTCAAATGCCAAAATTTCACACAAATGTGCTCAGCCATGGACTAAGTCCAGAAGTACCTAAACACTATATGCACTGTACCAACAAGTAGTGTACTTCAGTATGTTACAGAATCACAGAATCACAGAATGGCTGAGGTTGGAAGGGACCTCTGGAGATCATCTAGTCTAACCCCCCCCTGCTCAAGCAGGGTCACCTAGAGCATGTTACACAGGATCGCATCCTATTGCCAGCTTGGTATATAACTGTTCTTCACAATAAACAGATGAGATTATAAGGACTTCACAAACTGCTATGGTATATATTCCTGCTTTCTCTTGTGTGTGCTCTCAGTGTAAAACTGAGTGAACTAAAGAATTTGAAGAATGGAAGCAGAAGAGGCCTAGAATTTATATAAATTAAAATCTATTAAAATATATTCAAAACTACAGAGATGAAATAGAAGGGACTGAAAAGCTAGCTAAATGAATATCTATGGTTGAGGATGATATCACAATTAAGAATGGAACCTATAAATGATGGGCAAATATTGATAGATGAATATAAATTCAATATTTTTAGAAAGATATAGAGAAAATCTAAGATGTATAAGGCCTGGCAAAATGCTTTTATATGAACAAGAGAGGATTGTCAATGTGAATGTACGGATAGTAAAAGAAGTTATATTACTATATTACGATGGCATCAAAACAGAGAGTGTAGTTCAGTCATGCAAGAAGTAATGAGATAATATCTTTTCTGAAAGAAGTGACAGTTGAAATAGCAGTTCATTAGCAGTTAATTTTACTAATTCTGTCAAGCTGAAGATGGCACCATGACAGGAGGATATAACTGGAGAATATTCAAAAATGAGATTTTTGAGAACTTACACTGGTCTTGAAAAAAGACATGGGTAGAGAAGGGTGGGTGTATGGGAGCCACGTAAGTGCAGGTGTGTTAGTCCAGCTGAAATATTATGAAATACCTTGAAACTGATTTTGAAAGAAAGAATGACAGAGACAGAGATGGGGCAGAGTGGTGTCAAATTCTATGTGGGTTTCATAAAGACAGATCATGCTAGATTTGAGAAGTTAATTTATTTCTTAGACAATAATGAAGTAATATTTTCAAACTTTAAATGTGGCTTTTCATGGAAAATTTTAAATGAAGGTTGTGAATATGAGGACTGGCTCAGGAATATAAAATGCATAAAACTATCTAAAAGGAGAAACTGGAAATGACTGTGATTTGTGTTGAAGCAATATGATACTGGAAGAAATTACCTACTGAAAGTTTTCATGTATCCATTTTGGGACACATCTTGCTTAATATTTCATGGTAATGACTTAAGATTAACAGTGAGAAGTTAAGTTTCTTGATAACATAAGTTTGGGAAATATCAAAACAGAAGTGACTGAAATGTTATGCAGAAATACCACAATGAACTTAAAGAAAATCGTACACTATGGTTTATATACACTACTGTTCTATGTGAAAGCATTCTTTTGTGGTCTTATATCAGAGTTACTTGGAGGCTGTTACACTGGGTTTATTTTCATTTTTATTTTTATTTTTATTTTTATTTTATTTTTATTTTTTTGTTAGTCCAAAACCTCTCAAACTGGCCTACAAAGAAAGAGGATGAATAATTGTCACATATAAACCCATAATCAAAAAGATTTTTTTTTCATACCTGAAGCGTCTATTGACTGATCTCTACTCTAAAGAGTACAGTTTCATATACCTGATGCATATATACATGCCAACATCAAGTACGCATGTTTACTTCATTTACATCTATATCTAAAACTTCTTTGAAATACAATCAACTGAAGCTGGGTTATGTGCCAGTGCTTCTGTGAATGCTGTACTTTGCAACAAAATTCTAGGGCATGCAAAATGGAAGTAAAAAATAGAGAGATAACAGATGCATGTGCCTGTCTCTCTGTGAATATTATGTTTGACGGACAGTGACTTATTCAGCACACTTCCCTGATGCTCAACACTGCAGTGAAAGGGCTTTGCTCTTGAGGCAGATAAGAAGTCTCCTAAAACAGCATAGCCTGTAAGCACTGTATATTTACCAAGCAAATTTGTTTACTCAGCAGCTCTTTCTCCCCCTCTCAAATTATCTTGTGAATATAAAGATATTGAGGGTAATTAAGAAAAAAGATCAATTTTACGGTAGACAAACATCACTTCTAGTGGCTTTCCTGGCACTTTTCTCTGCAATAGTATAAGGTTTATGAAGTCTATCAGTAAGACATTTCCATTGATCATACCAGTCAATTGGAGGTTGCTTTGCACATTTATGGCACATCAGTGATATATTCTGCAGCTGATCTGCAAAATTACCTCTAGTTTCCAACATTAATAGACTGTAGGTATTATTCTACTTTTCTATTATAAACCCAGATTTCTATAAAGATCATGAGCAGATATACTTATTTTTCTTAAAGATTGTATGTGTTATCTAACACAGACAATATAATATCTATATTCAATATTTTTCTTTATAATAAAACCAAGTGTATTGATTTTATTAGAGTGAAAATATGATTTTTCATGCTTGACAAGAAGCACCGTCTCTGTGTGTGAGCTGCTCTTAAAGAATGAGGGGAGATATTCCTGCCTTGTAAACTCATGTAATCACATATCTTCAGAATAATGCTCCAATGTAATTTTAGTTTTAAAAGCTTATTTTAGTTCTAAAAACTTATATGAATTAAATATATAATTTAATTACTTCAGATAATAATCATAACCATAATCATAATCATAATAATAAAAGTGTCCATCCAGAGCAATTTAATACAAGGATGCTACAGTTGGAGACAGAATACAGAACTACGTAAAACTTTGTTCTGACTTACTCTTAAGATTTTATATTTTTATTAATGTTTTCTTCTGAATTCAAAGATGTTATGCTATTTCAGGAAACTTCAGCTGTGTTTTAATCCAACTATTGCATGCCTTTGTACACAATACCAGTACACTAGTGAGTGTAGACCAGTATGTGGATGACACCAATCTGCATGGTGCAGCTGATACACTAAAGGGAATGGATGCCATCCAGCGGGACATTGGCAGGCTTGAGAAGTGGACTCATGAACTTCATGAAGTTCAACAAGTGCAAAGTCCTGCACCTGTGTCTGGGCAATCCTCAATATCAGTACAGACTGGGTGATGAATGGGATTGGGAGCAGACCCCCAGAGGAGGCCTTGGGAATACTGATGGATGAAAAATCAGATATAAGCCAGCAATGTGCACTTGCAGTCCAAAAAGCCAAGTGTATCTTAGGCTGCATAAAAAGAGGTTGAGGGAGGTTATTCACACCCTCTGCTCCATTTTCGAGAGACCCCACCTGAAGTACTGCATCCAGTTCCGGTGTCTCCAGTACAAAAAAGCCATGGACCTGTTAGAGTGGGTCCAGAGGAGGGTCATGAGGATGATCAAGGACTGGAACACCTCTCCACTGAAGAAAGGCTGAGAGCTGGAGTTGTTCAACCTGGAAAAGAGAAGGCTTCGGGGAGACCTTACTGCAGTCTTTCAATACGTAAAGGGGCTTATAAGAAAGAAGGAGAAAGACTTATTACTAGGGCTTATAGTGACAGGACAAGGGGTAACAGTTCTAAGCTAAAAGAGGGTAGATTTAGATTGGATGAAAGGAAGAACTTTCTTATGATGAGGGTGGTGAAACACTAGAACAGGTTGCCCAGAGAAGTTGTTGATGCCCCATTATTGGGAGCGTTAAAATGCAAGTTAGATGGAGCTTTGAGCAACCTGATCTAGTAGAAGATGTTCTTGCCCATGGCAGGCTGGTTGAACTAGATGAACTTTAGAGGTTCCTTCCAATCCAAACTGTTCTATGATTCTGTAATTCTATAATTCCACGTGCTCCCCAAATCTGCAATTGACATAAGAAAACTGATAAAGTAACAGCTCCTGCCAAAAAAAAAAAGCTGTACAGATTGAAATTCATGGGTTGCCGCATTACCAGTAAAATCAAAACCAAGAAAATGAAAAAAATATTTTAAGTCAATCTCACACCACATTTTAATTTTTGCATTGAAACTCTTTTTAATGAGAAATGAACTTCAGTGGGACTGTCTCTTAAAATTTTCCCTCATTCATCCCCCCCCCCCAAAAAAAAATGTAGACAAAAAATTCTTAGACAGTTTTTGTATTTTTTTCCTGTTTCAGAAGAGAAAGATCTTTCATATTGTTCTTTACTTCTTGGCTTTGGGTAAAGCTGACTATAAAGAATAAAAACAAAACAAAACAAAACAAAACAAAATAAAATAAAGCAGATGTAATGTTCAGTGAAACTCACAGTTCTGAAATCTGAAATCAAGTAAATCTCACTTAATATCAATTTTAATTATCAATCCAGAGCTCTGCTGCACTATTGAGAAAGCTTCCTTAAAGTTCATAAACCTTTTAAAAAACTTAACCCCACCTTAAAGTATTCTGTGTTGTTAAGAAATGGATTGACTTTTGAAATATTAAAAGAAAGAAGGCTTATCAACCCCTCCTCCCAATCATTTTAATATATTTCTGTCTTGCATCTTTCTTGTCTTTCTGGAATGGGAATATACATAGCATTTAACTTTACTACCACCACTGAGGGATTCAGTGCAGGTCACTGGGGACGAGCATTTCAGGCCTACATGCCAGGATGAGATTTAAGACAAACTAAAAGTGTAGATGTGTGTTTTGAGCTCAATTGCTTTAAAATTTGAGAGTGTGTATATGTATGCATGAGAGAGAGAAGAGCAAAGGAAATCTGTAATCTGAAAACGTTTTGGGGATTTATCAGTACTGAAGAAATAATTTTATGTATCTGATTGAATCTTTTTTCCATGATCTAGGTTTTTGGTGTATCTTCTAAAAGGCTATTAATAATAATTGTCATTGATATTAGAACAACCTTTCCTTCCTACTTTTATTTCCTAACAATTTGAGAATATCCATCAACTGTTCCTACTGATGCATAATTTTTGTTAAAAAGCAAACAAACAAACAAACAAACAAATGGGATAGCAATAAAACTGTGATTACATAGCTAAATGATATAGGTCTCTAGCACCCAAAAGACATACTTTCTAATGACTAACTGATTTCTATTTGAGGAGTGCAGATAGAATTCTATGATTCAAAAGAAAATCTCTGCCTAAGAAAAATGCATAATCTGAAGAAGAAAATACAGAAGAAATTCTTCTACATGACGCCATTGTAACTTCTCAAAAAGAACACATATTTTTCCACATATCAGGTATAAGACACTTTCGGTAACAAAAATGGGAACGAGTGGATAGTGTGTACAGAATAACCTAAAGTTACATTATTTGTTGCTGTCATCAATTCCATTTACTTTCATCCTAGATGTTCATTAATCTGGCAGCAGACCAGCTAACCTGTTTTAGCTGCTGCGAAAAGTATATGCTGTCCAATATAATTAATTATATCTCTCTGCCTTTCTTTCATCTTCATGGCAAAAGACTAATGATGTCTTGTTTTCCCAGAGTTATAATCTACAGTTTTGTCAATGACAGATTGCATATAAGTGTTATTGTGAAATAGCACAGGAATGGATAAGTTAATTGCAGGGATATCATATCCAAAAGCTATGCATTTGTTAAAAAAGTGGGGGGTGATATGCTTTTTGAGACCTGGCTTATTAATTAAAAGGAGACACCTAATAAACAAAGGGTCCTTGTCTGCCTTAGTTTTTCTGACAGGAATGAAAGTTTGGGAACACAGGAAGGACAAGACTATTTCTCCACCAATTTACTATATATCTGGCAGAGATACCAAAGAGCTGCTGGAAGGATCAAAATCTCATTTCATGGGAAGGTTTTCATTGTGGAAGTCTTTGTTGGTTTGTTTGTTTTTTTTTTTAATAAAAACAAACTCTTCAAAGTTTCCCTTAAGGTATGTAAAAATTGACTGTTAAAAAAAAAAACAAAACAAAACAAACAAACAAACAAACAAACAAAAAAACTAAAATATGTTGTTAAAGGTCTCACCAGAATCTGATTATCTATTATACAACCAATATTAAAACAAATATTACTTTTTAAACTCTTGCTGTCATATGAGGTTCCTGGTTTTCATTTCCCATAGAATCACCTTAAATAGACTCCTTAAATGGAGATTTGTCCTCCTTGTCTAGTAAAACAATTTCTTGATATCATAGTGTCCTGGTTTCAGCTGGGATAGAGTTAATTTTCTTCCTAGTAGCTGGTATGGTGCTGCGTTTTGGATTTAGAATGAGAATAATGCTGATAACACACCAATGTTGTTGCAGACACACACAGTTGTTGCAGAGCAGTGCTTACACAGAGCCAAGGACTTTTCAGCTCCTCGTGCTGCCCTGGCAGCAGGAGGCTGGGGGTGCACCAGGAGGGGTGCACTGGGAGGGGACAGAACCAGGACAGCTGACCCAGACTGGCCAGAGGGATGTCCCATGTCATGTGGCATCATGCTCAGCAATATTTATGGGATGGCTGGCCAGGGCGCGGGGTGGCACTGCTTGGGGTCTGGCTGGGCATCAGTCAGCAGGTGGTGAGCAATTGCATCATGCATCACTTGCTTTGTATATTCCTTTATCATCATCATTATTGTTATCCCTTCCTCTTCTGTCCTATTAAACTGTCTTTATCTCAACCCATAAGTTCTTTACACTTTCTCCCCCTCCCCCCGAATTCTCTCCCCCATCACACTGTGGGGGTTAGGAGTAAGTGAGAGGCTGTGTGGTGTTTAGCTGCCTTCCAGGTTAAAGTAGAACATATAGGAAGCTAGAATATGAGTTCAAGATGATTCTTTTGCCTTTCATTAGCTTATTAATACAAAAGATAGTCAATGCATATGTTGACATCTTTTAAAATATAACATGTTCTAGAAGTTTTTTCTGGACTCTTAGATAACAATCATCATTGTTTTTAAGTATTACCCACTATTTCTGTGATACTGCAGTCGAATACTGTGATGAACCTTGGATGCCAGTGTGAGAAACTCCCTAGCAGATATTAATCTTTTAATCAGAATAGTTACCTGCTCTAACATGGGGCCAAATGTTACAAAATCATTACTATTATTTGCATAATAAATAGTCAAGGTTATGGAATTTGACACCCAGAATAGACTCAATTTAATGTCATAATAATTCATTTAAAACACTTTCATTTATTTACTTGAAATATAGTTTTGATTAAAAAAAATACAAGATTCTTATGAAAAGAATGAAATTGTATCCCTGGTTTTAACTATTTATATTGTTTAAACTAGAACTCAATTAGCTCTGAGAAGAAATAAAAATGACTTATTTTGTTAGGTAATAGTTTAAGAATTAATAAAACAAACCAAAAACAAAACAAAAATGCTTGCAAAACAATATTAAGTAAAGGTCTTTTCATTTTAAACTAATTTCAGTTAATGATGACTTAAAAGTAGTGAACACTTTAAGTGGGCGCTGGGTTCAGAGGATTTTGGCCTAAGTTTTCCAATACATGACAATTGAATGCTAGACCAGAAACACTGGGTTGTGTATGTAGAAGATCTGAGCCTTGATGAATGTTGTGTGGTTATCCCGAGAGGGGATTCAGAGGGGCTGAAGTGCTTGGAGTTGCCTTCTGGAGTTGCATTCTGTTGCCACAGAATGCCTCAGGGAATAGATTAAAATTTACCCAAAGACCACTTCAGACATCTTTGAATAATTTTTGACTCTGCAAGCTCAGACCAACCTTAGTACACCAGCTGTACTTCAGACTTTCTTTTTTAAATATTTACATGGCTTTAGAAAGGTTAGAAATATTAGAACATTACATTGCAGGATTTCAGAAGCCGTAGCCAAAGCAACGGATGTGCAATGGCTGCATCTAAAGCAGTCTTCTCTCATGACATCATACTTATTCAAAAAGATGACTCCTACTACATTTTTCTACCTTTGCCTAAGAATGTCAGGATCTAGAAAATGTGCTTCTATTTTTAGCAATTTTTCATACATCTTGTCTCTGCTATAAGGATACTTTCTATTGCTGTGTCTCAGCTACGTACATGTTTTTTTGCTCCTTCACCCAATGTAGATGAACTTTCTCATGCTTCTCACAGCTGGATCATCCACAGTTGATGCTTTTTCACACATTTAGTATGTTAAAAAGTACCACAAACTTTACCTAATCTTCAACATTCCCAAGACTCTTCCAACGCTACTTCTATGTATCATTTGTCTACATGGTGCTACAGACTTTAATGTCTTTCATTTTAAAAACAAATAAGAACTGAGGAATACATTTAAATTATTCGGAAAAAGCCATGTACAGAACAGAGAAAAATTTGCAAGGAGATTTAACTTGGTGATCTAAATAATGAATAAAATATGTTTGTTTTTTTCTTTGACACAAGTTATTTTATATGCTTTGATCTTCATAAATATTATAGTGTTCTCAACATAGTGAAAGATTCATTCAGAAGACTTTCAAACACTAGACAATTGTTTCACATTTATCAGTAGTTTAAGTCAATTTCCTCAATATTTATAAACAAATTGAAAATATTATCTTACCTTGATAATCCTCATTTTAGAAGGTCCTATGGTTGAATATCATTGTGGTTTGAGAAACTTCATAGTCAAAGTATATGAGTACTCATAGTGATCTGTTCAGAGAATAGGGTAAGTCCAAAAATGCCCTCAACTTTAGTTGCTGAGAACAGATCAAAATGGCCTTCATCCCTCACCTGCCACACTTTTTTTAAGTGGTAACAACAATCATACTAAACCACTGAGAAATTAGTTAGTTATTAAATGGGCATTTTTGTTTTGTATCAAGACATTTAACAGCTAAATGAACCTATCTTCCCAATGAATCGTCCTTAATCAAATACTACAGTATTTTCTTTGCAGTAGTTTTTACAAGAAAAAAAAAAAAAAACATTTCTGGTTAACTTTTTGGGGAGTTTATTTACTTCTTTATTAAAATAAAAATGAAAAAAAAACTTTTTCTAAACAAGTATCTTCACAGCTTTTTTTATTTTTTTCTTCTTTTTTTTTTTTTTTCTTTTTCAATAGGTAATGGAAACTATTTTTGCTATATACGGTTACCTAGAAATAAGAAATTCTATTAAATTATTTTATCTGTAAAAAAGTAACCAAAACAAACAAACAAAAACTCTTCCCAAAGCCTTGACTGGAAAATTGTTCTTTTGATCATCAGTTCCTAAGTTATTACATGAATTTTACATTTTGACTATAGTCATACAGGAATAGAATATGTTCACTAAATAAGACGAGCCACACCAGTAGTCTACAGAATTCACCACTAAATACTATAGCATGACCAGATAAATAAACATTTAGCTATTCTCACAATAACTTTATACAATAATTGCACAATAATGTAATTTTTATTTCCAGATTCTGTCACTTGTTTTAGAGCAGCTATTCAATATCTCTTTCTATTGTGGTGATGCATGCATTTGACAATATGTTCAGTCTTTAGGATCAAGCATTCAAAACTCTTCTTTTAACCAAGATGAAAGACAAACATGTTTACTGCTTCCATATCCCTATGTATCAAGTGCATATAAATGTTTTTCAATGTTTTGCATCACTATTGTAAGTTGTAGAATTTCTATTTACATATACACAAACATGACAAGAAATAAAATACAGAATATGAATATATGACGAAATATATATATGCCATATTTGAAACAACTGTAACTAACTTGAAGAAAACAAAATTCAGAAGTAATTTAGGGTAAAACAGTTCTTAGTCTATCATTAGTGAAGCCAGCTATAGACCCATAATCCCCCATTCTCCCCACACACAACACATCAAAAATCAATCATTTCCACAGACAATCAACAACTTTTACTTTCCAGTGGTAAGATCTTACCACCCATCCATCTGTCTTTCTCACTTGTATGCCAGGACATCAACAGAAAGATATTGAGAATGAGAGCAAAAATGCCCTGCATTTCAATTCTGATGACCATTCTGGTGCCTTTTTGTTGCCAGATAAACCTATTCCATTCAAATTCTATTTCACCCTCTTCTGCTCTGTACTGGAACAGAACTGACAAGTTTCTGTCTGAAGAACTAATCTTCTTAAATTTAACAAAATTTCTCCTGAGCATTAGAAAACTGAGATTTTATTTTGAGTTTCATATCTTGGTTAAACGAGGGCAAACTTCTGAAGAATAGTAAAAAAGACATCATACTGTCCTGACAGCATGATCATCAGCTGTCATTAAACCATAAATTTTGTTCTTACTGAACTTTGCAGTGAAAAACTTCAGAGATTTTTTCAAATGTGCAAATAATTTATTTTCCACAATGTCAGGCTGAATTATTCTAATAAAAACTTAAAAGACAAAGTCCACATTGTAGCAGTTCAACTTATGACTGATACACACCTTTTCCATAAGGGATGGAAAATTGGTATTTTAACAGGAAGTGTCAGGAATCATTAGCACAATATAGCATTGTCACTTAAAATATATATCCCTCTAGTTAAGTTAAAAAAAAATACTTTTTGTTTATTCTAGGGATCTAGAATCACTCATTTCTGATGAAAAGAGAGAGAGAGAGGGACTGAGAATGAAGATTGTGTCACAAGAAATAGAAAGAATGGGTAATGTAAGAAGCTTTAGAAAAGAAGGAAAATAACTGAAGAAAGAAAGAAATATAATGATGCTAAGATAAAGTGACAAAACAAAATGAGGACTCAAGAGGGAAACATTTACAGAAATGCAGTATATCCATACCTCTCATACCAGAACTGGACACAGTACCCCACATGAGGCCTGCCCAGTGCTGAGTAGAGCGGAAGAATCACCTCCTTCAACCTGCTGGCAATACTTCACCTCATGCAGCTCTGGATACCATTAGCCTTCTTTGTGGCAAGGACACATTGCTGACTCACGTTCAACTTGGTGTCCAAGAGGACTCTGAGATCCTTTTCTGCCAAGCTGCTTTCCAACTGGATGGCCCCCAGCATGTATTAGTGCATAGGTTTGTTCCTTCCCAGGTGCAGGACTTGGCACTTTTCCTCGTTAAACTTCATGAGGTTCCTGCTACCAGTCTTTGAACTCCCCAGCCAGATTCAATTCAATTTGCACTTCAGCTTTCCTAACTTCATTCCTGAATGCTCAGACAATGTCTCTGTATTCTTCTCAGGTTACCCATCATTGCTTCCACCCTCTCTACACCTCCTTTTTGTGTTTGAGCTTGGCCAGGAACTCTTTGTTGTTCCATGCAGGCATCCTGGCATTTTTGCCTGATTTCCTCTTTGTTGGGATGCACCGTTCTTGAGCTTGGAGGAGGTGATCCTTGAATATTACCCAGCTTTCATGCGCCCCTGGGACTTTTCCAAGAAGATCCCTGAAGATGCAAAAGTCTGCTTTCCTGAAGTTCAGGGTGGTGAGCTTGTTTTTCACCCTTCTCCCTGCCCTCTGGATCCTGAACTCCACCAACTCATGTTCACTGCAGCCAAGGCTGCCTTGTTTAGATTCCTAAACGAGTCCTTTGTTGTTGATGAGCATGAGGTCCAGCAGAACACCTCCCCTCATTGACTCCTCTATCACTTGGAGAAGGAAACTGTCAACAATGTAGTAGTCCAGGAACCTCAAGGATTGCTTATGTGTTGCTGTGTTGTCTTTCCAACTGGGGTGGCTGAAGTCCCCCATGAAGACCAGGGCCTGCAAATGTGAGACTGTTCCTACCTGTCTGTGAAAGGCCTCATCTGCTTGTTCTTCCTGGTCATTCTGCCTTTAGCAGATATTCATTATAACACCACCTTCACCTTCCCTCTCTCTAATCCAAACCCATGAACCCAAACCCATGAAGGTGGCTCCTTATCCGTCCCAAGGCAGAGAGCACCATGTACTCTAGCTGTTCTCTCACATAGTGGGCAACACCCCCTCCTTGTCTGCCCCATCTGTCCTTCCTAAAGACACTGTATCCTTCCATTGTAACATTCCAGTCATGGTAGTCAACCCACCATGTCTCCACCATACCAAGACCATAGGCTTGCAACTGCACACGTATCTCTAACCCATCATGTTTATTCCCCATATAGCAAACATTAGCGTATGAGCACTTAAGAGGGGCAGCCCTGCACATTGAGTTCCTAGAAAGGATTTAGGGAACTTCTCCAAAATAGTACTTTGTAGTCACTTCCTTGCTTGCACACAAGTTCTGGATATTACCCCATTCTAGCCCTGTTTTGTGGATTTTGTGATCCCTTCCTGTCACAATACTCCATGCACTTTGATCAACAACCCCATCCATCACTCCCTCACAGAGCTGCTGGTTACTCTCTTCCTCCAACTTCATTCCTAGTTTAAAGCCCTGCAAATGAGGTCAGCCATCTTATTGGCAAAAATATCTTTGCCCTTCCTAGTGAGGTAGATCCCATCATTCCCAAGCAGATGATGATCTGTAAACAGGGTCCTGTGATCCTAGAACCCAAAACCCTGTCACCAAAACCAGTTCTGCAACCTATTATTGACCTGTCCTATCAGTGCCCTTCTCCTCACACTTTCCTCTCAGGAAAGCGAGGACACAGGACGCAGGATTGAGAACACCAGCTTGGCCCCCAGGACTTTGACTACTGCCCCCAAAAGCTCTCTAATCATTTTTGATTCTGCTCAGGTTTCCCTTGGCAGTATTTCTGCTCACATGGAATAATATCAGGGGGTAGTGGTCAGAGGGTCAGACAAGCTTTGACAGTCCCTCCACAATATCCCAGATCAGGCCAACAGCAGGCAGCAAGCCCCTCTAGTTGACATTTCAGTTTGACAGAGTGGTGTCCCTGTCCCCTGCAGCAGGGAGTTGCTCATTATGATGGCTCACCTTTACTTCCTGGTGGTCTTGCATGGTGTAAGGTTAGGTGGATCAGATCCTTTGCTTGTAGGCACATTTGGCTTCTCTTCAACTTTGGGGGCAGTAAATCTGCTTTGTACAAGTAAGCCTTAAGGTGGGGCAGGAGCCTTCCTCTCGGTGCCAGAAGTGACCAGCTTCCATCCTTCCATTTCATCAGAGGTTACATTTACCTTAATAGTCATGGTGGACACCTACTGTCTCTCTCCTGCAGTTGGGGCCTGAGGCTTTTCACACTGTAGTATCTCAGAAAAGATCCTGTCTATCTTCCTTTCATGTTCTCTGATGCTGCACAGCCTGCTCACTTCCTGTTTCAAGTCCTTCACTTGATGTCACAGCTCCTCCAAAATGACACACCTCCTTCAGGACAGAGAACCATCTACCCTGGCCTCGGACAGAGGCTCCAGACACTCCCTGCAGCCTGGGACTTGGAGGGCTGCACCTGCCATATGAAGCTCAGACTGCGTCAAAACCTCCAGCCTGGTACAGATAGCTGCCCCAACACCTGCTGGGAAAAATGACTCTGTGGTGTATCACCACCATATCCAAGACTGTTGCAGTGATCCTAATTCAGCTGAGGTGCCCTTCTTCTTGCCAATCTGCATAAACTGCTGCATCTGTTGGCTGCTTCAGGGAGCTGTACTCTGGGCCAGGCTCTTACATAGGCCTCTCCTGAGCACCAGCTAAAGGGACCAGCTGCGACAAAGTCTCCAGGCACCCTCGGTCAATGGCAGCTCATCACAATCACTAGAAGCTGCTAGAGCTTCCTGTGGCCCACAGCCTTGTGCCTCCCCTTACCTTGTCGCTACCTGACAGCATTAGGCACCCTCAAGTTTCTCAGAGGGTTTCTAGGCATTCCCAGTGATCTTGGACCTTGACCCCAAAAGGTCCAGAAGATCCCCAAGCAGAACTCAGAGACTGCTGTGTTTATTAAAGCCTACAACATCCCATATTCCCAGGGAATCTCCCATCTAAGTACTAACTGGAGCCAGCTTGTGCTTAGCTTCCAAGATAAGACAAGATCAGGTGCTTACAGGGTGGATTGACTGTACACTGGCTACTGAAGGCTCAACAGACCTACTTCTTGGGCTAAAATCATGGCTTTGTACATAACTCCATCATTTACTTCATCTTGTTTAACAGGCTGAGATGATTACAAATTGCCTTTCTCTGATGTTAGTGGCTCAAAACCTGTAGCTTACTAAAGTGATGCCAGAACACAAGTCTTTGAGAAGATATAATTTCCTATGGGAGCTCACATCAAGGAAACCTGAATGACTTGGCCTGAAGCAAGAGGGAGTTAATTAAACACAAAACCATCTAGCATGTCCTGGGACCTATTGGTTGATAGCCAGCTGAATATGAGCCAGCAGTGTGCTCAGGTGGCCAAGAAGGCCAACAGCATCCTGGCTTGTATCAGGAACAGTGTGGCCAGCAGGACTACGGAAGTGATTGTCCCCCTGTACTTGGCTCTGGTGAGGCTGCACCTCGAATACTGTGTTCACTTTTGGGCCCCTCACTACAGGAAGGACATCGAGGTGCTGGAGCATGTCCAAAGAAGGGCAACGAAGCTGGTGAGGGATCTGGAGAACAAGTCCTACGAGGAGTGGCTGAGGGAGCTGTGGTTGTTTAGCCTGGAGAAGAGGAGGCTCAGGAGCGACCTTATCGCTCTCTACAGGTACCTTGAAGGAGCCTGTAGCGAGGTGGGGATTGGTCTCTTCTCCCACGCGCGAGGTGGTAGGACAAGGGGGAATGGGCATAAGTTGCTCCAGGGGAGGTTTAGGTTAGGTATTAAGAAAAACTTCTTTACTGAAAGGGTTGTGAGGCATTGGAACAGGCTGCCTAGGGAGGTGGTTGAGTCACCATCCCTGGAGGTATTTAAAAGATGTTTAGATGTAGAGCTTAGTGATATGGCTTAGTGGAGGACTTGTTAGTGTTAGGTCATAGGTTGGACTGGATGATCTTGGAGGTCTTTTCCAACCTAAATGGTTCTGTGATTCTGTGAAATTATTTTTGTGCACATGTGAATAAGAAAGAACATTGCAATTCAGTAAATGAAGTTGTGAATGCCTTACCTACCTTAATTTCTCTGCTGAGTCCCTGGTACTCAGAGGCATAGCTTGGAGTCTGTTCTATTAATTTATTCTGAAATCCAGGTTGCCCAGTACATTGAGATATACCAGTATATGTGGACCAAACTCCTCCAGAATGACTAAAATCTTTTTACTCTCCTCTCCAAATAAACAGATTTTAACAGAAGATGAACTGGAGAAGATTTTCTAAATAGAGGCCTACAAACTGATTACGTCAGTTCAGAAATAAAGAAGGGATTTATGACAGCTCTCCCCCTGTTCATTGTGTCCTTGAGAACAAAATGATCCTTCCAGGATCCATTTTATTCAACTCCATGGTATTCTCCACTGCAACAAACCCCTCAAACCCACTCCAGTTCCTGGGAGGAACTTTATTCCATAATATCAAAGGCACAGCTGTCTGTTTTTTGTTGTTGTTGTTGTTTTGTTTGTTTGTTTTCACAGCTTTCAGCCATCTCTTAATCTCTCAGCATGAATTCCCAGCTCCTTACAGTGACTTTCCCTCTTCTCTTCTACCCCAAATCCTTCAAATCTTCTTTCCCTGAGCATGCTACTTTGCTATTCAAGGAATGACAGTCTCCCTAACCTTCTTTCAATGGGAATCCAAGTTACTACATCACTCTTCTTCAAGAAGCACTTCTCAAAACCAAAGAATTACTCAGCATCTAGATTGCATCTTAAACCAGAATTCACATGCTAATTGAAACAGGTATTGGTCTAAAAAAAAAAAAAAAAAGTTTTATTTCTCAGGAATTTTCTTTCAAAGTGTTATGATAACATATTTACAGGCCACCAATTGATACAAGCCTGTAACAAGTTATAACAGACAGTCTCATCTCTCTTTATGTTTCTGTAACAAGGGAGGAATTTGACCCCATGGTCTTGATACCACATACTCATGCCCTAACTGAAATTAATATAAAGTGAAATATGTTATGTTGTATAGGTTGAAGGACTAAGAACTGCTGTGGTGTAAGAGAAGAAACTGTGAAAGTCTCACCTATATCCTAGTCTTCGTTTTTGATGAAATAGTTACACCATATGTAAACTACTAAACTCTAAACAGTACAAGGCTTGAGTCTCTCCAAGTCAAAGAGAAACTACAACTTGTGACAAAATATTCCATCATTAGTATAACTGTTACTGAAAGGATCTTAATCTCCATTGAATTTATTACAACTGATTAATAGAGGTTGCTTTTTAACCCAAACTAAATTAAAATCTGGAAAACACATTATAGAGAATAGTAAGGACAAACTTGATATTTTAGGAGTCTACCTGCAGCTAGACAATGCATTTTGTAAGACACACGAAAATATCCTTATTTTCCCGAAGTAATTCCCCATAAATATAAAAATGCCATATTCGGATAACATTATTCATTAAAGAGTACAATTCATTTTCATATTTTCAACTCTTACTGTAAACTAGGAGAACAATCTGATGCGAAACCATCATTACCACAGTTTCATCTAATAGATGATCATAACAATATGATTTCCTCATGATGTCTTTTTCCCATTACATTCTAAGATATTCAGTGAGGAAGAAAAGTCCCTTTTTGTGCATCTGATAAGGAAAATACATTTTCATCTTTTTTTCTTATTTGCAATGAGAGTTAATGGGGCATATTCCACCTCCCATTGTTTGTCATATACACACTTTTATATTAATTTAGTGCAAATCTTCAAGCCTCGTCTCAACTTTACACTGAATCTTCCAGTACAGAATAAAAAAAAAAATCCATAAATTACCTTTTCTTAATGGGAAAGCCAATTTCCCATTTAATGTAAAGAAATGTGTTGCTATGCTTCTTAGTATATTAATGAAAATACATTAAAGAAAACAGACATAAATTATTAATATTCTTATCTTCCAAATGAATGCTCACACAAATATTTGTCTGGACAGTAAAACATTCACAGTGCTAAAACTGCTTTTCAAACAGAAATGAAAAGAGGTGAAGTGTCTGATGTTTATGAGTTATATCATGAACAAATGGACTTCTTAAGGTCAGACTATTTCCCCATTATCTTTAGCTTCTTAAAGAAGCTCAGGCTTAATTCACTTGTCAGGAGACACAGCTCTTTTTATGCTTGCAGATTGTGATAATGCTTAGGCAGTTTCACAGTGATTTCCTAATCCTTTGGGTAGTAGACATACTAAAAATGAATACTTTTTGCAGGAAAAGCAAAACAATAAAAATGAAAATGTCCGCAGGAACAGAGTGTCCAAGGTCTGTTAAATAAATCAGAGTCAGTGTTATCTGTAAAAAAAAGTTTTAGCTGGAAAAATGCTGAATTTTAATGAGGTAATGGAACAACATCCTAAAACAATAAAACAAGACAACACCTCATTAAATTTCTGCAGAAATTCTTTTCCCTTCCCTTCCCTTCCCTTCCCTTCCCTNTTCTTTTCCCTTCCCTTCCCATGACCTATGAGGCTGGCTAATTAACCTAATGTTTTGCAAGCTCTAGAGTTTTTGTTGTTGTTGTTGTTGTTGTTTTGTTTGTTAGTTATATCTTTCTCTTTAAGTAAGCCAATGTACTAAGCAACAAATAACTTTCTAGATTTAGTTTATCACATGAAAAGCAAAGTCTTTCTTTCCCCTCCCAGGTATATTCTTTTTCCTGGAGTTCAAGGAGTGGAACATTTCACCATCATTTAGGAAAATATCTTTTAGTTTCCCTTCCTCCTTATAATTTGTTACTAACTCTGATGTATAAATTAATTAGGATTATAGTGGATCTGAGCTTCATAAAAAAGCTCATAATATAATTTAGACAATTTTTATCATAAGTAATATCAATTTTATGGGTTCAACCTTAAAGAATAATTCTATTTAAGTTGGAGAAAGCATTGCGTGTTACACATGAGATTTAAGAAAAACAAAATCCCTAAGTACAGGATTTCAAAGCGTATAAAGTTTTATTAAAATGAGGAGTAAGTATCCTTGACAACACTGTAGCTAGAAGTTATAGTAAAGAAGAGCAATCAACAGTTAAACATTGCTTTCCTTGTTTGAATATGTCCAAATATTTCTTTAACTAGAACAAAGAGATTTGACTGCTAAAATGGACATTTCCATTGGGCATTTTCTATTCTGATACAGATAAAGTCCACAACAATTTACAGAATATCTGGTAACTGTACTTCGGAAGTAAACAGAAAAATGGTGATGTGTTTTAGGAAGGTCATTTCTATGAAGTCATAGATAAATACAGAAACTTTATCACTTACCTTTTTTTTTTTTTTTTTTTTTTTTTTTTTTGGTCTACTTATCTTAAAAAAAAAAAAAAACAAAACAACAACAACAACAACAACAAAAAACATTCAGGTGTGCTAAAGCAAATTATATCTTGTTTTGCCACTGCTGCCAACAGGAGAATGAAGTTGCAAATAGGTGGCGTAGGGGACTAACAGAGACACAGTTAGACTTAACACAGAAAATATATACACCATAGAAATCCTTGAAGACAATTACAGATCTCTGTGGAGGGAATGAAATGCATCTGGACTGCTGTCTTCAGGTGGTCATACCACAGTCATCTAGACTGCAGTAGCAGGGAAGCTGCTTTTCCTTCTGGGTTTACACAGTAACTGGTAGCTTTGTCTTGTGATGGGATCCTGGGATGACCAGGGCTTTGGGGTGGCTGTGCTAGGATATCCCCCCACAGAACATCACAAGGGTTTTAAATAAGGAAAGCTAGGTTTTATTGGGATAAGAATGAGAAACACAGCTCTTTAAATATAAAAATATCAGGGTATGCCTGAGCTGTCTGACCCCTTCGATGGGCATAGATATACTGGGAACAAAGAAACAGATAACCAAATATGGTCCATTACTAGGTTTGTTAATGCTACTACGTGAGAATATTAAAGGGACAACAAGGGGAAAATGGTTACCTACAACTTCAAAGCAAATCATAAATATTAAGAAATTCAATATAAAGTCAACCTTTATAAAAAAGACACCATGCCTATTTAATGTTTTTAGCAGTTAATACCATTGTGAACTGAGCTAGTTAATTTGACTGCACATTGTTCAGACTATATAATTTTTACAATATTTTGTCTATGACGTATTTTGCTTGCATATATGTGTGTTTAAAATCCATATTAGGAAAAGAAGTTTCATGATGTATATAAACAACTTTCTTTGTGGGAAAAATCTTGATGACCCCTCTGTGTTGATATTGATTTGAGCTTGCTGTTTGAATAATATATTAAATGTAAGCAATGGAAGTGAATTATGTACCATAAATAACCTGTAATATCATGTCCTACAAAGTATTACCAAGCAATCTTGATACAAATTGATGAATCAACAAAAAAGTTTCAAAGAAAGCCCTGATTCTAGTTATTTAAGTTAAATAAATTACTGAATAAATCAGAAAACAAAGATCAACATCCAAGTGAGCATTTCTCTTTGCACAGAACAGAAATGTACTTAGCTCTAACTTTCAGAGATACAAAAACTTAGTTGTTTTTTTTTTTAATAATTGCAAGGTGAATTTTAGCTGTAGCACCACTTAGAATAGAAAATTTCAAAAAACAAAAATGTTTTCTTAAATATTTCACTTTTTCTACCAGAAACAAATACATTAGATGCAGTTTTATACTATAGGCAAACTTACAAATGTGTTTTATACATTAATAATAAGATGCATGATAATATGATAAACTGTTCACTTCATTAAACTATCACCTGTAATCTGGGGACATGCTAAGCTCTCTAAGACTGACTGTCCTGCCCCTTATAATTTTGATTTACAATAAGACTAACTCAACTGAAGTCAAGGAAATTGTGGAACATTAGGATACCTCTATATTTATCCAACATGCGTTTGATTAGGCCTTCTAACAAATATTTGAACATAAATAAAAATAAACTTCCTCATGATATTTTATTTTCCATCATGATAACAATAAGAACTAAAAGCTTAAAGCAAGCCAAAATGAAGAAATAAGATGAAGCAATAATCAAGAAACTTAAATATTGACTATATTTTCTATAGATTTTGATCAAAGTTTTGAGCAAGTTATGTTAATGCAAAACTCTCTCTAGATAACAAGATTGTTGCTGGGCTTTTTAGTGTGAATCAGGAGGGTACCTTAAAAAGGACTATTTCTGTAATCAAAACACAAACACATTCCTAGCAATACCATTTGGGAAGGAGTCATTTTTTAGGCCATTTCTTTTTAACTAATTTACAGCATTCAAAAATTTCTTTGGGCAATTGGGCCAATACAGCTTTATGGTTGGCAGGATTAAGGCAAACTCCCTGATATATCACTGCATGCTAAATCATCAGTAATTATACACCATCACAGGGTGATTGTATCATAGCATCATATATGCTATGCCACCCATAGACACATGTGGTGGCAGCTTTCTTCCTGAAGCACTCCGTCAAAATGAGAATTCACTGTGTTAAACTTCTGACAACGTGAAGTGTGTTGGCAATAAGGTACTTTGTAAAGTGTCCTGGCTCATGGATTCACCAAACCTTTTGGCATTATCAATTTATTACTTAGTGACATAAAACCCCACACTTAGTTCATACTCATTCTGTTCAGTTTTGTTTTCCTATGATTTAGATGTGTTTTGTGAATATTCATTAGAAGCTTCTGTGACAGCACAGGTACTGCAGGATTCATTTTTCTGCTGCATACCTGATATTTCCTTCCTTCCTCTCTCCCTCCCTCCCTCCCTCCCT
>VXAA01007434.1:0-10432 GCA_013399115.1 Anseranas semipalmata | reverse complement strand
TTTTTTTTTTTTTTTGTCACCATACAGTATAGGCTACCTTATGGTGAACAGGTTAATGCAACACATTCTGTCCTAATTAGCCAGAAGTATTGTATTTGTAGGAATGTCCAATACCATCATCTGCTTCAGCTGCTCCTCCCTTCACTGGACTCCCGAGAGTATAGAAGCTAAAAAGTTCTACCTCCCTTGTATTAAGTCCTGATTTTACACCTGCTTTTCAGCTTCATTATTAATTAGGCTGCATCCTATTCTGTTAGGGTATGATATGAACATGTGAAATTCCTGTAAAAATGCTGCAAGGCGATAGCAAATAATAGTCCCTAAATATTACTGAATTTTGCCTTTGGGTCGTAGTATGTGTGATTACTACCCTGGTAAAGTATTCAAAGAAAATAAGCTGATGTGTATGTATGAGCTGGTGAACTTCTTTTTGTTACTGTGCTGTTGAAGTCTCTAATTTGTTATGGAGATGGGAACTGAAGCAGGTTAACCACCATACAAGAGTTAAATTTCAGGAGATAGTCATAACTGGCTTTAGAAGTTGTGATGCAGACAGGAACAGTAGTTTGATTCTTAAAATAAAATTTGCACTTGATGTTACTGTGGTGTTTTACTTATACTGCATAGGTGGAAAGTATGTTGGGGTTATTATGGAAATGGAAAATGTGAACAAAGTATGTATGAATATATGAATGTTTACATGACGGATTTTTTTTTAAGCTTTGGGCCCTTTTAAACTCAAAAACAATGACCAAATGAAAGGCCTTGTTATGACCTTGCGTAGATTTCAGAAATCATTTTGGGAAATGCTTTACATAAGTACATAATTAACTTAATAAATCAAATTTACTGTTCCTTCTCAGAGGGATGCTGAAAATCTGCCTCTGAGTAAGTGAAGTGTTTTAAATACTGTTCTGTTTATAGTTTCTTTATGGACTGAAGGCCAATGAACAAAGCACCATGACCCAAAATAGCCATTTACTAACTGTAATATCTGAGGCTAAGAAAATACAATAATTTTATTACAAAGAAAAAAATACATTTAAAAATGAGAAGCAGCCTTAAAATCCAATATATCTAAAGACAGAAAATATTATTTTTTTTTTATAATCTAATGTAAGCCAGTACTTGCTAGTCTGAAAATGTAATATGTTTACAGGTAGGTTTATGTCTTAATGATAGCTGATAGCCATAACCTAGAAATTGGCCCTAAGAAATCCGATTGTCTGCTGATAAACTGACCTATGACTGTCTGAAGACAAGATGCAGCTCTGGAGATATTGCACATAAAGGTAACCTCTTTGGGGTCCAAAATGTCTGCGGTGGGTTAACCTTCACTGGTCTCTAGGTGCCCAGGAAGTCACTCTCACTCTCCCTGCTCAGAATGATAGGGGAGAAAATATCATATGATGAAAAAGCTTGTAGGTCAAAATGAGGACAGGGAGATCACTCACCAATTACCATCATGGGCAAAACAGACTCAGGTATAAAGGAGATTAATGTAATTTATTGCCAACTACTAACAGACTAGAGCAGTGAGAACTAAAAGCAAAGTAACAACACCTTCCCCCCATCCACCCTCTCCTACCTCCTCCCCCGCCACGTAGCACAGGGGAACGGGGAATGGGGACTGCGGTCAGTCCCTAACGCTGCGTCTCCGCCGCTCCTTCACGGTCACTCTCTGCCCCTGCTCCACGTGGGGTCCCTCCCACGGGATGCTGTCCTTCCCAAACTGATCCTGCGTGGGCTTCCCACAGGCTGCAGCTCTTCCAGAACTGCTCCCATATGGGTCCGTATCACGGGGCCCATCCCTCAGGACCAAACTGCTCCAACATGGCTCCCCCACGGGCGGCAGCTCCCTCCAGGCCTCCTGCTCCTGCGTGGGCTCCTCTCCACGGGCTGCAGCTCCGGCCCGGGGCCTGCTCCTGCGGGGGCTCCCATGGGCCGCAGCCTCCTGCAGGCTACATCCACCATGGGGAGCTCCATGGGGGCTCCTCCATGGCTGCAGCGTGGAGATCTGCTCCGGGTGGTCCCCATGGGCTGCAGGGGGACGGCCTGCTCCACCATGGGCTTCTCCATGGGCTGCAGGGGAGCTTCTGCTGCAGCACCTGGAGCCCCTTCTGCCCTCCTTCTGCACTGACCTGGGTGCCTGCAGGGCTGTCTCTCTCTACATTTCCCTCACTTCTCTCTCTCACAGTTGCTGCACAGCTTTCTCTCTCTCTCTCTCTCTCTCTCTCTCTCTCTCTCTTTTTTTTAAGTGTGTTATCACAGAGGCATCATCAGCATGGCTGCTGATGGGCTAAGCTTTAGCCATTGGTGGGTCCCTTTTGGAGCAGGCAGGAACCAGCTGTGTCTGACACAGGGGCAGCCCCTTATTTCTTCTCACAGAACAAGGCCAGTCCTGCAGTCCAAAAGCTTGCCACTGAAATGCAGTAAAAACTCGTTTCACGAAGTGTTATGTTCAATAAATTCTGACAGTTTGCTGGGCAGAAATCAAAACAGAAATAATACGGGAATTGAAAGGAAATACTTGCTGGTTTCAATGTGTATATTTTATGAAAATAGACTTTACCTTAAAAGCTTTACATAGAATGGAAATTCTGCATTCAGTAAAGGCAGTTTTTGTCCAGAATATCACAAAATCTTTGGTAAGTATAGATAGTAAAAATCTAAAAAAAAAAAAAAAAAAAAGAAAAGAAAAGAAAAGAAAAAGAAAAAGAAAAAAAAAGGATTTTTTTTTTCTGCTTAAAGCTTTATTCGAGTGAATTTAATACTTTAAAAATAGGAAAAGTTCTAGAATTGTTATATTATTTTCTTTCAATATTTTAACCTCTTTAACAACAAGTGGATTAAAAATAATACAATAAAACCCTGTTTTAGTTTTATCAAAACTTTTTTTTTTGACATTGAAAATTAATGTCCGAACTTAACTAGCTACAGGATACGTAAAACAAGCAATCTAATGGTGACACTGCTGTCACCATCTTGTCCTTTCAATGTGGTGCAGCAGATTTTGTTTGTTTGTTTTTCTTGAGTTTTAGGCATATTTTCACTGCATTTCAGATATATATTTTCCCAGATTTGCTCTTAATTCTAATTCTGGATTTCTACCAGATTCCTGCCACACCTACTTAACAGGAAAATTATTGCTAGAAGATACTTTAAAATGTTTTTTTTTATTGAATTTTCATGTGAGAATATGTATTTACTGCAGTTTATATGTACTGAATGTATATAGTTCTGTACTGCAGCATGATTCAACAACCCTATGCTGCCTGTAGAGTCATCAGCTCAGATCTCTAACACTGAGCTCAAATTAATAAAGATGTCTGAAGCTAGGATTAATGCAAGTACGGTCAGGTTTTGTTTTGATTTCACGGACTAAGCCATGTTTTCCCAGGGCTGTTAGGTATTATTTTTGAGAGATAAAAGAGGCTTATAGGCAAAAACGTGTAAGTAGTTTATAGCCAAATCTCCTTCTTAAAAGCCACTCAAACACTTGATTTCTCCTTTTTTTCTTTTTTCTTTTTAATTCAATGTCAACACTTGTTGAAACCTATATTTATTCAAAATCAGAAGAAATGGCATAGTATAGATTAAATTTTGTAAATGTACCAATCACTTTAAATGTGTATATATATTTCTCATCAATAGGTTTAGTAAGTAATTTTCAGAACTACTAATTTAAATTTTCTATTCCTGTCAGTCAGCATAATTACATGGTTACTGTTTTATGCAATGTCAGGAGGTAAGAACTGTAACGTGCACTGTGCACTTTCAAAAATTTTACTCTTTGTGTTCTTTTTTATTATTGTTATTTTTTATTCTGTACAATAATAACATTTAACTGTAATTAATTTTACATAAATTGCAAAATTTCTGGGCTTAAAATGAGACATGCATACATCAGTGGATAACTTCAGAGCACAAGAGCAACACAATGTGACATTATAACATGCCTTGTTGCAGGCCTTTCATTTCAGCAAGAGCCAGATGTTTGATTATTCATGTTCTTCAAATTCAGAAGCCAGGAGGCATTATATTCTGAGGGTTTAGCAGTACCAGGAGAGTACTTAGTGAGAGCTGGATATTTACTGAGAAGAATACTACAGTAAGTAATGTCCTGCTTTAATTAAGCATAAACAGAAGGAGTTAATAACAGACTTTAAAACCTGATATGTGAAGCAGAAAATGGAATTTGGAGACATAATGAAAGTGCCAATGTGCTTAAAGTTAGAGTCATCTAAGGAAGCTGATACTGACATTCAGTGTGAATTCATGAGTACTCCATTTTCTTCATGATATTCAAAGTTCTGGCTTCCAAGATGCTGAAGGTCATGTATGTTGTCTATCACTTCCATAATCCTAGCACTTTTCACCTATGTGAGCCATATAATCCAAGTTCAAATGCTTTGTTAACTAATCCTGTCTCATGGCATACCTATGATTTTGTAAAATAATCCTATTACGAAGAAGGTGAGTGATCTAAAGAAGGACATAGCCTGAAGTAAGAAAACACATGAGAGAGAATCAAGAGAAGAAATGTGAGAGGGTCACAGAAATAATAGTCTTCATATTTCATTATGTATTTAGTGAATATATTCTATTTTTAATATATCTTCCAGCTCCATCACATCATATCCCATGGTGAGATGTATAGAAACTATAAATAAATGAACAACAACCACAACAAAAGACCTACTCTAATTACATATTATATTTCCATGTATAGATATATATAGATATATAGATATGTAATATGCGCAATATTCCTAACCACGTATATTTATGACAAAAATAGGATATTCACTAAAGATAAAAATGTCTGAAAAATGGGAATAAAATAGCAAAAAAGAACATCATTCATCCCAAACTGAAAAGAAATAAGCTTGCTTGGCAAAGGAAACAACTGTCTAGGTAAATCTGAGGTACATGTGTAAGTGGATGTGTATGTGTGCAGAACCAGTTCTCTCTAATCTCTTCATAACTAGGCACAATAAATCTTAATATCAATAAAATAAGGTTGAATGATCCTACTCTGCTTTGCACAGCATTTTTGTGCCTACTTGGTAAGGAATGTTATAGAACCAATAGGTTTCATCGGGTCCAAATTAACAATAGCTGGTGACTGTGATTACTCCATTTATTCCTCCTGAAATCAGTCTCTAAATCACAACTTGAAAGAAAATGGTTATTTGTATGAATATGCTATAGCAAGTCTCCTCACAACTGATATATAGGCTACAGAAGAAAAAAAAAATGTTATTGTAGTGTAGGAAAAGTAGTAGTAAACAGCAGAAACATGTCAAAAACAACTGTTACAATACTTAAAAAATATATATTTAAAACAGATAGTATGAAGCATGAAATTCCTCAAAACACTACTCAATACAGCACAAAAGAACTTCTGGAATAAAATTCCATTAGTCAGAACTAGATTATTAAACTAGATTTTTCCATCTTTCCTCTGATCTTTTGATTTGGCATTCTTTTATTTCAGCACAATAGCATGAATCAGTAAAAAGAAAGTGAAAGCGAATGAGTTTAGATGTAGAGCTTAGCGATATGGTTTAGTGGGGGACTTGCTAGTGTTAGGTCATGGGTTGGACTAGGTGATCTTAGAGGTCTCTTCCAACCTAAATGATTCTGTGATTCTGAGTTTAAGAAAACAGCATTGTAGCAAAATATGTCGTTTGGTTGGATAAATTAAGTAATAGGTCATCTGGTCACAGATAAACTGAATTTTTCCTCTTGTCTTTGGTAAGCTCCATCCAAGCTTAACCACTTGGCCAGCTGCCAGACCCACTGAGCCACTCACTTCACCTCCTCAACACAGCAGTGAGAAAATAAGATGGAAAAGCTGGTGGGTCAAGATAAAGACAGGGAGATTGCCTACCAATTAATGCCACAGGCAAAACAGAAAATTAATTTATTTACTGCCAATTAAAATAGATTTAGATAGTAAGAAACAAATCCAAAATCTGGAACACCTTCCATCCACCGCCCCTTCTTCCCAGGTTTTACTGCACTCCATTCTTGACTCCTCTATGTCCTCCCCCCAACAAGTGGTGTGGGGGGACGGCTGGATGCAGTCAGTCCATGAGTTCCTCTCTGCTGCTCCTTCATCTTCACACTTTTCCCCTACTCCAACATAGGTCCTCTCCACAGGGTGCAGTCCTTCAGGATAAACTTGCTCTAACATGGGTCCTCTCCATGGGGTGCAGTTCTCCAGGAACAGACTGCTCCAGCATGGGCTCCTCTCCATGGGCTGCAGCTTCCTTCAAGGCATATCCACCTGTTCTGTTGTCTGGTCCTCCACAGGCTGCCGAGTGAATATCTGCTCCAGTGTGGTCCTCCATGGGCTGCAGGGTAACAACCTGCTTCAACATGGTCCTCTCCACAGGCTGCAGGGAAATATCTGCTTCTCCATGATGTCCTCCACAGGCTGCAGGGGAATCTCTGCTTTGGCACTTCTTTCCCCTCCTTCTTCTGTGACCTTGGTGTCTGCAGGGTTGTTTCTCACACTTCCTTTTCCTCACTCCTCTCTCACATGCTCTGCTGCACAATATTTTTACCCTTTCTTAAATGTATTTTCACAGAGGTGCCAACAGTGAAGCTGAAGGACTCAGCTGTGCCCTGTGGCTGGTCCCTTTTGAAGCCATCTGGAACTGGCTGTGTGCAGCAAGGGGCAGCTCCTGGCTTGTTCCCATGGAGGCCTCTCCTGAAGTCTGCCTGCTACCAAAAGCCGGCCACCTACACCCAAAACAACCACAGAGCCTGTATGTTGTAGTTTTAGCCAAACAAAATGCTGAGAAAAATAAATCAATTGCAAAACCACCTGGCAGAAGTGCACTCTGCATGTATGACGTGAACGATTTCACAACCTAGATGATCCTATGATTCTATGAAATATGATTTCTAAATATAGCATCTGGAAAAAAAAAAGCAAACAATAAAAAAGCTAAATTTTATTTTATTTTTTCAAGAAAGACTGTCATTTATTTCAGAGAAACAGATGTGATAAATGTCACATTTCATTATCTCACACTGCTAACCAATAACCATGGTTACAAAATCATCATCAGTCTAACACTGCATGGCAGTGTTTATTTATTTAGTTAGTTTTACATTGAAGAATGTTTTTGTGGTGTCCACAATTGGAATTTAAGAAGAATTATCTTACAAAGTTCTTACAATACAGGCAGGTGTAATACAGTCCTTTTCAAAATTCATTTAACAAGTAAGATCATTCCATAAAGCATGTTGAATGCCTAAATATATCTGTAAGCCTTTGAAATCTCATCATTATTGTCATGTTACATAGTTGGTTCATGAGAAAGCTTGGAAAACAGAGAAAAAAAAAAAACCATCTAAACATTTCTGGAAAAAAAACTCTCTAGAAATAATATTTAAGTTTTCAATATTTCAGTCAGGCTCAATATCTATCTATAAATTTTTTTTGCTAGTAGTGTCACAGCTGCAATATATTTGACAGAACAATATTCTTTGAAATGTTAGGTATTTTTGTCATTACTATATTAGAAGTGTAAATTGCAGTAACCTCCACATTGGACCATGAACCCAAATCTAACATAGTCATGGGAAAAAAATCTGATTCTAACAGTTATTTGTATATGTATTGATACCAAAAAAGAGGGAAAAAAAAGAGTATTTTAGGAAAGAATATGAGGGAAAAGAGTAATTAAAAATAGATATTTTAAGGAGGAAAAAAAAAGATATGTAGAGTTAATTTGGAAAAATATACTGTTTTAATACATAATGAAGGAGGAAAAAAGTGAAGAAAGGAAGAGGAAATGTACATATATGACACAAGCTAAACAGAAAAGTAACATGAAGCTCAGCAAGGAAGGGAGATAGAAAGAAGAAAATATCAGATGGAAATGAAATAGGAAATGGAAAGAGGATAGAAAATGATAAAACCTTAAGCCTTCAAAAGGCTCCTAAAGACACTAAACTGTAAGGAAAAAGCAGAGAAAATTCTTCCAGAAATGATTACATGTGGTTAATGAAGAAAATGAATACACAAAAAGAAAGAAAACAAAAATGAAGTATAGGAATAATTAGTTGTATTCCACAGTGGAATGAGCTTACCCTTGAGGTCACAGAAGGATCTATGCACTGCCCTGTGATATTCATTGTCATAAAAGAGTGAATAACGACCTGCCAAATTATACAGATGATAAACATTTTTCCAAGAAAGTCAAAAAGAAAGGTGACTGCAACATATTGCAGAAGCTCATTGTATTCAACGATAATAAATGACAGAGATAATTCAGTGCTCATAAATTCTATGTAAAGCACACATGAAATTATTACCCTAACTGCGGAGATGGAATGATAGTCTTTGAACTGGTGATTACCATTCTCAAAAATAATCTCAGAATAATTTTAAATAGGCAAATATAATGTCAGAAATTACCAATGAAGGAGAAGAGAATAAAACAAAACAGAAAATATAATGTCATCATATAAAAGCATGGTATACTCCATGTTGAACAACATGTGCTAATCAGCCATCTCAGAAAGATCCAGTAGACTTAGATAAGGCACTGAGAAGTATGAAAAGGATGATCAGAAGTATATAATTTCTTCTATATGACATGACACTGAATAAAATGTACTTCTCAACTTGAAAAGAAAAAAAAAATGCTGGAAGATAAGATAGAGGTTTGTAAAGTTGTGAATGGTTTGAAGAGAATAAATAAAAAGTGGTTACTCACTTTTTCTCATAAGAGGAAAAATATGGAAATTGATTGGATAACAGTCTAAAATAAATTAAAGGAAGCACTGAAGCACTTAACCATAATATTAATCTCATGGTCACAAAACATTAGGGAGGAAACAAGTGGGTTCAAAAAGAGGTTGCACAAATGAAGGTTTGATGGCTATTATCACGCTGATGCAGATGTACCTTCTGCCTCAGAAAGTTCCTAAATGGTAAGCCAGAAGCTGAAAGAATATGTGGTGAAGGGTCATAGCAACCAGGCTATCTTATTTACAGATTTTTCCCTAAGCATCTAGTCAAAATTTGACATAACTTTGGCTTGAGCAGCAAAACAATTTTTAAGTCCTAAGAAACAGAAAATGTGATGTATGAAAATTAATAAATAGATAAATAAAATGAAAAGAGTTGGAAGCAGGCAGAGGAAAATGGGGAAAAATAAAAACGGGCAATCAAAAGCTTAGTAAACATAACTTGCATAGTAATACATCATATCACCTGGTTTTAGTGTTTTTGAATAACAGGTAAATTAGACTATGGCAGATGCACATTTATAATAACTATTTTATTCATTCTTCAGAAATATTAAAATTATATAGGCAATGAAAGGAATCTGATAGGGTCAGATCAATGTTTTGATGGAATTCTTTTAGAATTAAACATAAACATCGTAAAAATCAAGAAATAATGAAGGGACGACAGAGAAAAATCTAATCTTAACCAGCTTAAACATCCATGAACATAAGGTTGAGCCAATATTACACACACTTAAAGACATAAAAATTAAGCTTTTCAGCACATAAAATAATTTTATATGCATTGTACCATAATAGCTAAAGGAATTGTTTTAGTTAAAATATGCATTTACAATAGCTTGACCTTCACATTTTGGCTTATAAAATGGTAAGCTGAACAGTGAACTTGTCATTAAAAAGCTTCTTTAAAAAAATAATAAAAGCAGTCCTCCATTATATTTTTCACTGTCTTCATTTAAGTGAACACCTTATTTAATCTGCTTAATTTAGTAGCAATATGTCAAATGGATTTCTGCAGCTGAAGGTCATACAACCAGGCAACACCAATCTCAATGGTAAACATCTCTTGGAAAATAAGATTTCATCGGTACAGTGAATAAACAAGCTGCCATGAATAAAAAACAAAACAGACTGTAATCAGAGAGATACATGTGTTTATGATTATGCTTCCCAAAACTGTGGGACATGCTCCTCTGGATGAGGCATAAAAACTACCAGATGGTTATGGGCGGTTGGTGTATGGAGTGGGTTTATTACTTCTGTTCATAATACCAAAATTTGATCATTATGCTTAGCAGAATAGATGTGTGAGTTTTTAAAATTCACTTCATAGTAGACAAAGGGAGGCATGAAACATAGTTTGGGAAATACTGCTCTAAGGATCTGTAATTAGAATAGGGGTGTTTTGTTGTTGTTGTTGTGTTGTTTTTTTTTTTTTTTTAATATGTTTATTCCCTCTCACATTCACATTTGGATATTATTTTTTAAACATCACTGAATATGGTGTGGTTTTTTGTTTGTTTATTTGTTTCTGTTTCTTTGTTTTATTTTTGTTTTCTCTCCCTTCCTGTATACTATAAGTTTGTCCAGAAATAGTGTTTACATTCTGGGGATTATCACAGAATCACACGGAACCACAGAATCATTTAGGTTG